>JAVTVY010017823.1:0-79250 GCA_036873755.1 Hanleya hanleyi | reverse complement strand
GATTCTTCCATTCGGCATGGAATAGACTATGGGTCCGTTTTTCGGCCACCAGTTGTCGTAAAACCTTCAACCCAAATCACTAATATGTATATATTTTCTGAAAGAGCATGATGAAACTATTATTTTAAGATATAACACTGCTATGTTATAGAAAAATTAAACTCGAACATTCTCCTCCATGCTTGCTTCATTTTCCTAGAAAACCCCTTAAAAATGTCGAAAAATGGTCAAATTCGGCTCAATTTCCAGAAAAATCTGTAAGAGCGATTTCAATTAAACTTCTTACTCACGTTCCCTGGTCCAGTCTCAACTTAAAAAGGCAAACAAAAGTGGGTGTCAACCTAACCGTTTTTTGTCAGATTTTCTTCCCGTAAATGAGTCCCGATTTTAGGCACACCCAAGGGGCATAACTGAGGCAGGACAAACTTTACTCCATGATCCTGAACAGCGTGTAGACGAAGCCAGCACTCGATTTGTACGTACTCGTTTGCAGCGTTGATAATGCTGAATGGGATGGCATTATAGATATAAGCTATTAAGAAGACAAGAAGAATTATGATGTAACAGAACAAGGGCAGTCTATCGTCTTATGAAATTAGAGAGGGGCCATTACTACGAAACTGTGGAGGACCACCTTTGATTGGTCGATGGTGGCCATCTTTTTTAACGGATGAAGTTTTTACCACTAAGAATGAGAGAACTCAATCCATTGATCATGTGTACCAAGTTTCGCAACGATCGGAGCAGCGGTTTCAGAAGAGAAGATCGTTGAAGGTTTGGCGCTAAATCCAATATGGCCGCCAAACCATTCAGCCAATCGAAAATATTTGCTTTCAGTGCAACAGACCATGGCCTTTCCGATATATCGCAGTGACCTAGAAATCCGTATCTATCATGGTTCAAAAGAATAAGCCGTTGCAAAATTGGCAAAGTTTTTCACAGAATTCAAGATGGCGGCCAAACCACGTGACCTAGGAGCAAAAATTTTGCATATTCGTGATCGCCATGTCCTATAACATATATTTCATAACTTTCCCGGTCAAAATCCGTTACTTGAAAATCCGACCATTTTGATTGGTCGATGGCGGCCATCTTTTTTAACGGATGAACTTTATAAATCATAATATGGAAACTCTGTCCATTGATCATGTGTACCAAGTTTCATAGCGATCAGTTCAGCGGTTTCAGAGGAGAAGATCGTTGAACGTTTTAAGCCTAATCCAACATGGCCGCCAAGGCATCTGACCAATCAGAATCAACTTAGTATATGCATTAGATCTCATCTCCCAGAACATATCCTGTAAGTTTGGTCTTAATCCACCGCATCGTTCTTGAGAAATCTGTGGCGCAAAATCAGGTGGAATAATAAAGGGTCACGTCCAATTAATCGAGGCACTTTCTTGATGCCTTCGAGATGGATCGAGAAATTTCTCGGCTGAAACCGAGAGGGCAGAACCGGGACCCCTGACGACAACTCCCGGTTTGCTCCCGGTTTTATCTCGATCGAAACGTCCCGGTTTTCGAGATGGTTACAAAATTTATCGATAATCTCGAAGGGGGTCCCGGTTTCAATAGGTCAGCGTTTTGTTGCCGTTAATTTGGCCCATCTTAAATTCTCGGGCGATTAGTGATGCGCTGGTTACATATTATAGGGGTGCTTGTCGCGCACGTATATCGCGGCCAAAATATAATTCAGAAAATGATTTTGCTATGATGGTTGCAATGTTATCCTTCGTTTATTCGATATGTCTATGTCCTGAGGTATCGTGAATCCAAATGAATGAAACTCTAATTTATCTATATATAAATTTTGAGCAAATTATGAATATATTTTGGATTTGATATGATGTGGATAATATGGTATGGAAGCATGCGTTAATTATTGTTCTATATTTTATTTTTTCAACCGAAAGATGAAAGCTATGTTAAGAGCTTGTCTGGTGAATTACCTCGGTGTGTAACAGGTTTTATAATTTGGTAGTATTCATTGCAGATTCCAGTTTTTTTAACTTACTGCATTGTGATATAGTTTAAATAAGGAGATTATATCAACAACGTTTATTTCTGACATAAGCTTGCCTGGAAGTGGTTAGCGGAAATACTGGCAATCGGAACTAGAGGTGTTGATAATTCACGCCACAGTCGGTCTGTGAAAACCCGTCCGCCGGCTTGGAACAACAGCGAAGGGACAGGGGTTAATTTTTTTTTAATGAGAAAACTTGAAACAGCATGCACTGTTGGCGGGTGCTTGATAATTTACTCACGTTCTATTATTTATTGCAGATTTCATATGTATAGGAAATTAACCAAATAATGGAAGTATAATTACTGCCCAATTCAGAGGGCAATCACGCTTTATACCAACGGTTAGATACATTTTGCTATAAACGATGCCGCGTTTTGTTTGTGCGAAAACTTCGATCGAGAGTTTATGCTTATATTCTCCGGTTTTCAGTGAATTCCCAGACGCTCCTGTGATCTTCGTAGTCTCTTTATTTCTGAATATATGGACGAAATCCCATTCTGATCAACTTTCAGAGGAACATATGGAATTTTATCCTAGACTTGCATAATTTATTTCAATTCGCAGTTCCTGCATGGACGTATCTTATCAAGTGATTCAAATTCTAAAAAACATGTTCAGAATAACTCAATAATAATGAGACAGATTATACATTATCAGTTGGCGATGTTTCTTTCTTTCCGTTCATAACGTTTAGAGGAATTATGCTGTCTGAGAAAGTATGCGACTACAGATCTCTAGACTGAATAACAAAATAATACTAAATGATTATGTTCAGTTTAATTCATTTACATGCATATGTATTCGCCGAGAATAATCTCTCTGCGACAGACAATATTTATACCAAGCATACGCATTCTGAATGCCTTAAACTTTCATCTGATGACATCTCGATTCCATTCTCGAAGCATGTTGAGATATTTCGAGGAGGATCGAGATGGTCTTGCGCTTCGAGAGAAAACCGGGAGCAAACCGGGACAACAATCGATAGAGATAAACCGGGACCCTTCGATACGAGATATTTATCGGTTTGACTCGTTTATCGAGAAACCCTCTCGATCGATTGGACGTGACCCCTAAGAATAATCCGAACGATTTCAATAGGGGACCTAGGTCCACTGGACCTGATCCCCTAAAAACAGGACCCGACGCTTGCTATTTGACCCCGTTTATGCCTTGATTCTGCTGGTGGTGACTTGACTCCGAGGCTGGGTCCCTGCATAACCAACCTTCATAATGAGTATATGAATGCACTATGGATGTATATGCACTAATACTTTTTTCAGTTAAAGTGCCGGGTATTTTCCATCCGTCTTAACAGGGTTTTGAAATCAAACGTCTCAAAACTGTAACCCTGCACTGTTTAGCACCAGGTTCCAATTATACTATATTGCAATTTCCAAATGTGGACATAGACATCATTGTCTAGATGACGACTTTACAACGAATATCATATGGATTAAGAATACTGATCAGCGATACGGATTTGATATTTTTGTCTTGCCGGCATCATTGAAAACTGTTGACCGCTTCTCTCTTGCATGAAACTAGCCTATGTTTATGTACACTATGATTGTCTTTTTCAATTTGGTGCTAATACTGTTACATGGAATATGGAATAGGTCTCTGGATTATGGACGCGGATATTCTTCAATGGACGACGGCTGAATTATGAATGACGGACCAGACGCTTGTAAAATAGAGGTTGCATCACGCCCAATTGGTAACACTTCAACTACATTTCCTCATTAGCTAATTATATTTATTTGGTTTCCTGTGAGGAGCGTGGTCAACAGTATATCGACAAGATGATCCAAGACTACATCTTGGTGTGAATGCTCACAGATAATCTGTACGAAAATAAGGGCTGATTTTTGTGAAATACTGTTCTGCCTCCGACCATGGCTGGGAAAATTTTAGTAAACGTTGTCTACCCTTCTGAGAGGGACTCCCATCCAACATTTGATAGACAAATTCTGGATACTGAATTGTTCTGTGTGCTGGAAATTAGATCAGGGTCTCTGTGAGGTTTAAATGATAATGTAAATGTTTCGGCAATGTAACAAACAGAAACATGTAATATCACCCAACTATTAAAACATCACAAACGGATACACCTCAGTCCAGGTCGGAGAAAGTTTAATCGATTGACGATTTACGATCGATAAGCGACGAAAAATAAGCCAAACTTGGCCTATTTCGTGTGGCTTGCCTTCTGGGCCGCCAACAGACGCGTGGGCCTTAGCTGAGAAAATTCCGTAATACTTTTGGGCACTTTGGTCGCATCGGTGATGATTCATGAATCAGAAAATTAATATCATTATAATAGTAGCGAAGACATGAAATTAATTAATATCTCACCATCCTGCAAAAGTTTGCAAAAATAATGAAACCTGTGCACGAAACTGATCATTTGCAGTGACCTCCCAATTCATAAAATTGATATTAGGCCTACATTGGACCTATGTGCTATCGGGAATCTTCTGCAGGCAAGATGAGACTCCAGAATATGATTACAACAATGTGCGGCGTGATACTTGAATACAATTAAAATAAAATGACCAAATTATGGATAGCCCCGAAACACGAAATAGCAAATCTACTTCATATACTCATAATAAGCATGTAAGCTTTCTTAGCTTCCCTTTATTGGTTTCCCATAACAAGCAAATGGGCAACAAACGCACGGCTGGAAGGATAGACGTAAATGGCCTTACTAATTACCCTGAGAACACGCTTCTATGGCGAAGCGCAATTCATCAAATCATGCAGCATTTTCATAATGGTGTTAATTTTCCGAAAAAGATGACTATTATAAACGTCATCGGTAACAATTTTGAGCAACTAAATAGTTCCTATTGTTGACTTATCGCCGTTTACGATGACAAATTTTTGTAATTATCGCTGCTTTCTGGTCGCCTCGCTTTTGATCGACGGAACTAGCACAGGTCTAGGAAGAAGTGCTCTAGCAGTGTAATGGTTGTTTCGCTTATCAGTTAATTATCGGTGACGTGCGGACGATAACGATGTTTATCCCAGCTAATCCGTAATTCGTCACCAAGAATTACTCGAATCACCATCACGTGTCTAAAACTATGGGAACGATGTGGATCGTGTCAAGGTATTTCCTTATCGTTTTGCTCCGTTAAGATTTCGGGAGATAAATTAAGCTAACGATAATGACAATGGCGTTCTCCCTCTCCACCCAAGCTCCCCTCACATACACACTCCATCCCCATGCCCCGCCCAAATATTAATTGCCCCCAAATAGTCTCTGGGATATAGATCTGTATGTCTATCTTGAGGCCTTACTGACGCATGTAATGCACTTTGCTCCAAGAAAGATCAACAGTTCTCGAACATGTCAGTCAAGCCACTGTTTTATATGGGTCGAACCATTATCGGAGAACGATACATCAACTGAATATAAAACGGACGGAAACTGGCTTACACGAGCGGAAGCAATGAGACTGACAGCCCATGTACCAAACATCCGGATTCTGGTAAACATAAGTAAATTTTGATCGATACTACTTGGATGGGCTTAAGAATGAGCGTTACAGCAAATTGATCCCTGACAAGGCGAATGTTACACGCCTTGGTTCACTGAGCAAACAAACTCAGTCCGCTCCAGAATTCCCCGATGATGTGATAGCATCAGCCGTCGCCCAGGAACGTCAAATTAAAGTAAATTAGGTCTTTCCGTAATCCCAGCTGAATACACATTCCCAGGATCTATACTCTCGGATTCTGATGATATGACAATTTTAATACATACAGATATATTTACTTTGGCATGAAACGCTAGATCGCAGGCAAACTCTAGTATGATATCAATATTTGAGATGCTACGGGGTCAGAAAACTAAAGCAATTGATCAAAGGCTTTTCTGGTTATTAATATTAACAATTTTGATGCTACATTAGAAGAAAGATTTTAGTAATAAAAGAGTCATTTCCTCGCCACACCGATCTTGAAAAACATTCCATCGTCACGCCGATCACACAACCATTTCATCGCCACATCGACCACGCAAACCATTCCATCGCCACACCGGGTCAACACAACAAATTTCAGGGCCACGCCGATCACACAACCATCCCATCACCACATCGACTACACAACCAATTCCATCGCCATGCCGACCACACAACCAATTTCATTGCCACACCGATTACACGAACATTCCAACGCCACACCGATCACACTAACATTCACAAAAGAACGAGTACGACAAAAGGTATGTTACAACGGCCAATGCATGTGCACAGAAATCCACTTTTCGTATCTACCCCATTCATGAGGTACATGTAATCACCTGGAAGCGCCATGTATGGGTAAATATATTACATACCACGTTTATAGCAATGGATGTCGAATTCCACACAAACTCACACAAGACGACTCTTCGTGTCAGTGTCAGAAGTGTCAACCCCAGATATTCTGATTGTACCCCACACAGATGTCAAGTTATGTACTACGCCCGAATGTGGACACATATACTGTTGCAATTTCATATATTGAAATATTAATATATTTAAAAAATGTTCCAATATCCCATATATCTGCTTGGCTTTCCACCATCAAATGGATAGATAGATATTTATTAATGTCTCTCCATCCATATACATCATAAGAATAAACACATAATAAAAGATTGTATAGTGCCACTCTACATAGAGTTGTGAGAGACAGTTAACCAGAAAACAATATAGAGAAGCTCTAAAACTAAAAGGCAGGTTTTGGCACTACTTGCTATCACTTGGCCACAAGATAAAATTGTGCACAGTTCAGAATTCGACATTCTGTGATAATTTTCCCCAAATAAAAAGCTCACTTTAGACAATAAATCATATCGCAGATCATCATACACTGGGCGTGATATAAGTACATGGAACTCGTCCACTATACCATTATTACACAGAATGCATCTTCGGTCTTCGATGGAGAGGTTTTCATACCGACCCGTTTCAATACGTATAGGGGCAACCCCAGACAGGAATTTAGCAAGGGCACTTCGATGACTCTTCTTTAAAATATTTTGGACTATATTCAGTTTTAAATTCTCCATAGAGTCGGAGTTTGCCATGCTCTCTATTTACTTCTTGTAACCACTTATCTTTATATATATTATACAACTTATCCTCAATCTGTTTCGTAACAAATCTTTTACCATAAACGACATTGATATTCCCAGTATGAGAGCAATCTAATTCATTCAGTTTATTGCAGACCCTAAAACACCAGTTTTTACAACTCTTGTCTGCTGAATTATAAACCCATCTGAAAATCTTTTTACCTATTCTGTCTTCAGTTATAAACGTAAGCCTATTCCATAGACTAATAACGGCTTTCCACTGCCTAATATCTCCGTTAATATCTTGAGACTGTACCTGGCTTTCCACACTCAAGTGGAACTGTACTCGGATCTGCTCGGCTTCCCACTCCAGGACTGGCAGTACTACGTACTCTAATAGTGGCCAGCTTGATGTTGCAGATAAACGAAAGACAACATTTGATGAATTGTATGTAGGAATTGCGTGCGAATTTCAGTGACTGCGTGTTCTCTTAATTTTCTCACATCCCAAGTGTTATGCAAGGAGTATTATGACATGGCATAAGGATCACTATGCGATGTTTAGGAGCGGAAAAGTTTTCCAAATTGCACGTGCAAGCTAGGTTAGTATGTTTTCTGTGTTTTTTTCACAAGTGTAAATGAAAAGAGACAGAAAAACATCATAGTTCACTTCCAAGCAACGGACAGTGTTCAATCTCCCGTAAGTATCTATATATTGATGTGATTGACAACTGGTAGACACCTGATATAATAGTACATGACTTATCGTGCTACAAACCCCTTGGATGTACCAGGAACTTTCTTGAAGACATACTTTGGAGTACCTGGAATTATCTCCCTTGAACGTGGAATTTCTTGTGTTTGTGAATTATCGACCGCCTTCGGCCAAACCCAAGAAACCAGAAATTTGTATTAATATGTGAGATGAAAAATAAGTTGCAGTGAAATTACCTTTGTATTCATTTATTATAGGACACTCTCTTGGTGAAGTACCAATACCGACATTATTATTGGTGCTTTACCAAGAAAACTCCGAGGGCTCGGATTCGAATCTGGCACTGGACTGGCCCACCCAGCACTAAAGTCTGTCCATTTTAATTAGTCGTCTAGTTTGGAGCTTATCTAAAATCAATAGTTAACTCTGCATAAATTTTCTTTTTTTCAGCGTGTAGAACAAACTGAACTCTACAAAATGACTACCATTTCTTCATGATATCGACAATATATTACGCTTGAAATAACTTTGTAATTCTATCCATATAAAACTCCAGTACGGTTGTTTCATGTACCCGGTCTCCATTACATAGGGAGGCGTCATAATGTATTCATGATCACTGGCACAAAGGTCATTGATGCCGTATAAGGCAATAACAGGCGGTCCGTTGGAGTGTCGCTTAAATCCCATACCCAGTGAAATTGCCGAATGATAAGCCGCACACACCTCTATTACAAGCGTCTAGTCCGTCATTCATAATCCAGCCGTCGTCCATTAGAGAATATCCGCGTCCATAATCCAAAGACCTATTCCATTTCCATATAACAGTATTAGCACCAAATTCAAAAAGACAAAAGTATACATAAACATAGGCTTGTTTCCTACAAGAGAGAAGCGGTCAACAGTTTTCAATGATGCCGGCAAGACATCATGATGTTCCAAAATATCAAATCCGTATCGCTGATCAGTATTCTTAATCCATAATATTCATTATAGAGTCGTCATCTAAAAATGATGTACCTCAGTCACGCTTTGATTGTGCCTGTTCATATGAGTACCATGAGGATCTTAAAGTACATGGGTTCATACGGCCCCTAGCCCCGGGTTAAGCGGAATTAGACACATGTTACGAAACGTAGCGCCATAGATCTTGCACGCTACGTTCGTATTTTGCTATCAGCATGCGATATGTATCGCCAAATTTGAGAAACTTTGAGTGAGGCGCTTGGTGGAATAGCCCTGTTTTATAAGTTTCTGCAACAATGTTTTGTGACGTTGATTAAAATCATCACATTTAACACAGGATCTAGCAAATGCTACTAAGCCAGATATGTATACGCCATATGCAGGTCCCACTGGAATATTACTATCCAGAAAGGGATAGTTTACGATGTCGAAATTGTAATCATCTCTTTTGTCATAAAGTCGACGAGAGAGAATGCCCGCTTCATTTTTATAGAGTAGAGATCTAAATAAGATGTGCCTGTAGGGCTATCTGTAGTTTCCTTCAAATCCAGTGAAGGTGGATATATATCCTTCACTGCGTCATTTATATAGCGATTATCCACAACGAGAAGATCGTCTATATAGCGTTTGGTGAATGAGAAGGAACGGGCTTTGAGTGGATCGGTTTTTGAAAGCGCCAGCATATAGTCATATTCATAAGAGAACAGATACAGGTCAGCCAACAGGGGTGCACAATTAGTACCCATTGGAATACCTATATACTGCTGATATATTGTGTTGCCAAATTTCACATAGATATTTTTAATGAGAAATTCAAGCAACTCTATAAACAAAGAAACATCCCATGAATGATATCTCTTGTATGTAGTAGAGCTAAAGAATGCTTTATGGCTTCCGACATTAATATATCTACGATCAGTTTTTTTGAACACAGATACTATTAATGAACTTAGACGATCAATAAGGTCCTGATGAGGGATTGTGGTATAGAGAGTCGAGAAATCCCATGTGGATACATGTCTGTACGGTATGTGACCTTTAGCATCAAGTTCTTCCGTAAGACATTTTGAGTTTTTCAATATCCACATACATTCAACGCCAGAGTTCTTTGAAATAATGGCGCAATACCTTTCCCAAAATGCTTTTACCTCCTGAAGGGCCCTCGTCAATAGGGTTGAAAGAAGCTTGGTGGTGCAGCTTCTAGAACCAGCTATGAATCTAGCTTTGTATGGTGATTTATGCATTTTGGGAGTCCAGTATATTTTTGGTATGTCACTATGATTGGTTGGAAGACAAATACCTCTTTCCCTAAGGAACTTTTTGTGATTGTTAAATAAATCTTCCAGAGTAAATGCAGTTTGGGAGTAAGTAGATGTATTTGATAAAGATATGTCTACACTCTATATACACAAAGATATGTCTACACCGTACAGGGCATTGCTGACCTTTGTGCTAGTAAACACGAATATATTATGACGTCTCCCTATGTAATTGAGGCCCGGTACATGAAACAACCGTACTGGAGTTTTATATGGAGAGAATTACAAAGTTATTTCACGCGTGATATGTTATCGATATCAAAGAGTACCAGTGGTCCTTTTGTAGAGTTCGGTTTGTTCTACACGATGCAGAAAGGAAAATTCATGCAGAGTTAACTACTGATTTTTGACAAGCTCGCAAGTAGACGACTAATTAAAATGGACAGACTATAGTATAGATGCTTTAACAAGACAGTGTCATCCTAAGTATAATTGAATATAAAGGTTACCTACTTCCTAAATGGCATTAGTACACCTTTGGCAAATATGTCAAAATATGAAAGAGAAAATGGGATTACCAGCTAATTCCGGTACAATTGTAGATTCATAATTCGGAGATATTTGTTCAGTAAAATGGAATTGGCCGAGGCTAATATCGATTCGTTAATGAGGGAATTAGGGAGACAATCTTTCACCCCGTCACCATTTCCAGGTAAAGCCGATCTGTTGCGAGATGTATCAATTAGCAAGTCACAGAGAAATCAGTGCGATTTGTCCACGTACATGTAAGCTCATTAATTAGTTTTAATCTCTGTACACGCAGAAGGGAACACGATATAATCTATCATCTTCCAGGTAACCCAGATACGCAAAAATCGATGTAGTTACCGACACACTTTGTCAAAGCTTAGCTTGATACTGGACAACCATCGAATTGTAACTCTCTAACAATACACTTTTCAGAGAGAGAGAGCGAGAGAGAGAGAGAATTAAGGTTTAAGCAATATTTCAGCTATACAGCGACGATCAAACAAAATTCTAATTACTCAAGTTAATAACTTAGTAATCCAATACATTAACCCTATTTGGGACCTGTCCAGGACTGGGGAGGGGCCATTT
Source organism: Hanleya hanleyi (assembly GCA_036873755.1). Taxonomy (NCBI): domain Eukaryota; kingdom Metazoa; phylum Mollusca; class Polyplacophora; order Lepidopleurida; family Hanleyidae; genus Hanleya; species Hanleya hanleyi. The sequence continues at coordinate 68,091 of JAVTVY010017823.1, read as the reverse complement.
CGCCACCTCCCCCTAATTATTTTTCTTACCCCTTGAGCTAGGCAGCTGAAACTTTCCACACTATACCCTTGGGTCAAGAAAATGTAACAAAAAAGAAATCCAAGATGGCCGTTTTGATGAAGTCACAGCGACGCCATTTACAAAAGCGGCATTTTTGGGTCGATTTTTGGGTCTATTTTTTTCGAATTTTTCAATTATGCAATTTGTCCACAAAAACGGTATGATAAATTAGTAAATATTAATGGGATGTGAAATAAAATAGTTTTCGCCCAATTTTGAAGAAATATGACAAAAACATCACTTTTCTACTACCCTACGTGGGCGCCATCTTGAATTGACCCATGATCCTCTACTCGGGGGGGTTATGCAAATAGGCTCAAAATGACTCCAATATGATAATCTATAAAGTCTCGGAGCGCCCCCGGGGTTAACGATGATGGCTGATATGCAACATATTAACTTTTGAATAACATTTCGGGTTTTTTTGTAACACAAAGTGCTTACATATATTCGGATTTCGTGTCTGTAAACTGAGACATTATCGGTTGTTGAAGCTGTATATGGTAAATACATTAAAATTAATGTAGCAATGATCCCTCATCGTTACCTTTGTTGGTTATCTGGTCACCTTGGCATCAAAGGTAATATTGAGGCTGATGGAATGGCTAAGGCAGCCTAGATAATGAGGTTGATCCTGTTGGAATCCCATATAACGATTTTAGACCCTCCATATCTGTACTAGTGTGAGAAAGCCGTTTCATTCTTTATGGGATGCTGTGAATAATAACGAACTTCATGAGTTCCAAATAACTGTAGGCTATACTCATCTGAACAGCCAGAAACGCTTCGATCAAATCATGATCAGGCGATGTAAAATCAGCCATACACGATCAACTCACGAATATTTACTAAAAAAAAACAGCCAGTCTCAAGATGTATTCCATGCCACGAATATCTCGCAGTGAAACATATTCTTATCGATTGTATAGATTTTAAGATTGTACGAAATTCTTTTTATCGAGCAGCTACTTTAGAAGACCTATTTAGTCGGATGAAAGAAGACTGTATCTTATTTTTTTTAGAAAACTCGGTTTGTTGCATAAGATTTAATGTATGTATATTTCAATGTGTTGGATTACCAAGTTATTAACTTGAATACTTAGAATTTTGTTTGATCGTTGCTATATAGATGAAATATTGCTGGACCTTAATTCTCTCTGTCTCTCTAGCTACTTGCATGAAAAACGCATGGTTGGTGTCGGGCCAATGTTTGGGCAGATTACTTTGTTAGCCTTTTAACGAATATCTTGTAATATATCCCCGTTGATATGTAATACATCGCGAACGCAGTTATTATACGGGTAAATGAAAAGATGTAAGTTTGTAAGCCTTCTGCCACATCTACGTCTTCAAGACCGCGTATATAGTATTGCATTGTGCTGAAAATACGATATATATGTTGACGATCAAGGGGAAAAACTCTTGTTGGACAGCTCGGTGGAGTCTGGGATCGATTGAGTCGCATCATGTATACCAAACTGCTAAAAACGGTAATGTGACATGATTGCCAGCTGAAAACGCCCGTGGAAATGCTGAGTAAGCACATATTTCCCCACAATCATCTAAGTTTGATAGATATTTGTTATACAAGCAAATTCGAATGTGTACGATATCCTAGTCCTTGTATTAACTTTTGAGGAATTTGTACACGTTTCAGGCTCTATTGATCCACCAAAACATGCAAATGTAATAATAATTCGAATCGTTACCCCGTCTATATAACACAGTACATGCTATGGTAATGGGTGAGTGAGAGTGAGCAGGATTTAAATTCGCTTTGAAGAATTTATCAGTCATATCTCGATGATGATTAAAATGTGACAGAGCTTATGTCCCAAAGCCGCCATTTAACAATATCTGGTCTAGGCTTTTTGGGACCTCACCAGGCCTGGGGAGGGCCCTTCCTCCCACTAATTATTGTTCTTACCCCTTGAGCTAGGCGGTTGAAACTTACCACGCTATACCCCCGGGCCAAGCTCTACCAGCAAATGTAAAAGAATCCAAGATGGCCGCTTTGATGACGTCACAGTGACGTCATTTTCAAAATCGACATTTTTTGGTCGATTTTTCGATCAGAATTTTCGAATTTTTGCCCACTTTTCATCGCGAAAAAGCAGAAAGTTTGAAGAAAAATGCACAAACATCATTTTTCTGCTATTCCACGTGAACGCCATCTTGAATTTACCGATGACCCATTTTGCCCCCCACAGTCCTGGTAGGGTTTTATCATATCATCCTAACACCGGTCCGTCCACTCCTCGATAAGGTAATTGGGGCGCCGTTATGCGTTGACAATAAAAGGGAATAGGTTGGCCGTTTAGCGAAATGATATATGGCGTTATACCCTCGCGATCTGGGAAAGTAAAACTTTCCAATTAAAGGTCTACATGTATTTGTTTACACCGAACAAACAGGGTATTTTTTGCGATTGTGTTAATTGATCATAGATGTATTGCGGGTTTCGTGAAAACAGATTGGAGTGTTCTAGTCCACTCATCCGATATTTCTCGAGCTCCCTTACAGGTTATCCAAACCACAAGGTCATGCTTATATAAATAAGAGACAGTTTGACAGTGTCACAGCCATGGCCTGTTTATATCCTCATTTTAAATAGCAGGAATGCTGGGATAATGCAGAGAATGGGGCGTTTTTATTACCAATTTCATCCTTCTATTACAGGCGCCTCTTTGAATTTACCAAATCGCCAGGCTGAAGTACTTGTTTTTAGACTTTTTGTTGGGCATATTCCCTTAAATTCATATTTATATAGATGTAACCTACATCCCACTGGAGTGCGTGATGCGTGCCAAGTAGAAGAAAGCATCAGTCATTATTTACTTTTATGCACACTGCTTAATAATCAGAGACTCAACTTTTTTAATGAACTTATATGTTCTGGTGTATTCAACCATACTATGGAATCTATCTTAAAGCCATCAAAAAAGTTTTTGTGACTAGTTTTAGGTTTATGTTGCGCACACACAGATTTTAAATTGTATTGATTTTATCGCTCTATTATACAGTTTACTGTCTAGTCTAGGGGAGTTAACTTGACATTTGTTATCTCCCCTTCCACCCTGAATTATATTGGTTAACTAATGGTACATGCATATAGTTATAAATTTACAAGTTGATGAATTTAATAAGATTCTAAAATAATTTAATGTATATTTTCTTATTGGTGGTAAAGAAATTATACAAGTATCTCTGCTCGTTAAAAGAGCTTTTTTTTAAATGATGTCTTTACTCGTACTGGTTGGATATTGGTGTCTGGGGATACCATTGTGGTCCTCTTTCCCGGTGTTCATTAGGAGGAGTGTAGATATTATATCATATATAGTTTTTATTAACCACTTGCTCATATCTAAATTGATATGATGAGTATTTTTAGCTAAAAACAAAATATGCATGTACTATATTGGCCTTTTTAATTTAATTTTATATATTTTTTTATAAATAGGGTCGTTGGGATTTTATTATATTATGTTTGTTGGTCCGTATATATACCCTTTCTTTTATATCTCTAACCTCACTATTCCAGTAAATAACTCCTTTGGATTTTTTTTTTATTTTTACATTCCGTATAGGATACTCAAGTCAATATTTAAAACCCTATGCTTTTGAGACAAGCTCTACCAGAAAATGTAAAAAATCCCAAGATGACCCCTTTCAGGACGTCACAGTGACACTGAAATATTTTGTCCTTACATTTCCTCGTGAAAAAGCAGGAATGTTGATAAATAATGACAAAAACATCCCTTTTCTGGTACCCCACATGAGCGCCATTTTTAATTAACTTATGATACTCCCCTCGTGGGGTTATGCAAACTGACACAAAATGACCCCAATATGATAAACTATAACGTCACGAAGTGTCAGCTCTCAATGTCTTGTCTTTCCGATGCTAGGGTAGAAAGTTTGGTAGGGAGACCCTACATAGTTTAATGATTCATATCTTTCTTAGCTCGTTTAACGCAATAGACAAGAACATTTGTCTAGAATGAATGGAGGAGGGGGAGGAGGAGGAAGAGGAGAAGTAGGAGGAAGAGGAGGGGCGAGAGCAAAGCAGCGCCGACGACCTCGCAGCCCAGGTCTTTCCTCCTCGTCTTCCTTCTTCCTCCTCCTTCATTCCAGGCAATAGTTGTTACTTATTACGTTATGCGAGTATAAAGTGTCTAGGAGATAGGAGTAATGGCATACATCATACGACTGTGTAATCGTGAGACTTTGGTAAGACAATACTATCGACAGAGATGCTAATTATGAGATAACTCTATTAAAAAAGGCTAACGCCAAGACAGATAAGGTGACTATACAGCATATATAATTAGATTCGTAACTGATTGTATTAGCACGATGGCCTATGACCTGCATTCCACATGGAAGGTAAATATCATGTATGTACATTACCACCACCACTCAAAGTAATACTGATATACTTATAAACAAGCGTTGCGAGTAGCTCTGGCCGGCTTCCGAATCTACACATTCTAGACATTCTAGACAATATAGACAGGCAGTCGGGGCATTCAATTCAATTTATAGTAACATGCAGTTGAACATAAATTGAAGTGGTTGAACAAAAAAACAAAAACAAAAAACCTCTCGACATTCTTTTATTTTCCCCACATTTTCAGCCCCTGTAACACTCCCGGTAGACCGCTAAGCGAATGATTTACGGAGCAATTTTTGAAATAGATATTAGAGAGATCCCGATCTATCAATCCTGTGTACCAAGTTTCGTGATGATTGCTTCAGTGGTTCCAGAGGATTATGGTTTATAAGGTTTTGGATAAATCCAAGACGGCTGTAGAACCATGCGACTAATCGGAACCAAGTTTCAATACACACTGGACCACGACCTGTCTAATTTATATATATATGTGAAGTTTGTACTTGATTGGCCCGATGGTTGCCGATATCAAGCGCTCATAAAAGCATGGAAAATCCATTAACACAAATCCGTTAATTTGCAAATTTGGGTGAATTACATTTGAAAATAGCGTGAAAACTATTGAAGTTGTATTGAAATGGCATACTCCCGAAAGAGCCGGACCTGGAGAATATAATGCAACAAACTGCAAGGCGGTTACCCCGTACTTCCAGAGTTATAGGCCATACAAGTTGTGTTCAGTTTCTGACAACATTCAGATGACTTAGAAGCAATCTTTTTTTTTATATTCGTGATTGTCATTTCATATAACATATATTTCTTCACTTTCCCCGTCCAAATTCGTTACTAATTCGAGGTGGACGCTGGCGGTCATTTTGTTTTACGGAGCAACTTCTCAATTAGAAATTTAAGAGAAATTGATCCACCAATCATGTGTTCCAAATTTCATGTTAATTGCTTCAGTTGTGCCAGAGGAGTATGGTTTAGAAGATGGCCGCCGAATCCTTCGACCGATCAGAATTATATTTACAATATGCATTAGATCTCAACCGGTCGAATATGTGTGTGAATTTTGAGTGGCCTGGGGGTTGACCTGGTGGCTGTCGAGATCTAGCGCGCGACAAATCATGAAGGAAAATAAGAATAATAAGAACTAGAGCAGCGGGTAGATTTGTGAGTCGACGCGTTCTAGAGGTACTGTATTACTTGACAATATGCATGGGAACGACTTCCGTATAATATTCAAGCAATCCGTCGAATCTCAAATTTGGGTGAACCACTTTTCAATATGCACAAGTTTTCGACGTATCTAACATGTGGTTGAATTTTCAGCATAATTGGCCTGATGGTTGCCGAGTTCTAGCGATCAGGAAATCATGGAGAATACGTTAGCAGAAATCCGTCAATTCGCAAATTTGGGTGAATTACATCTGAGAATAGCTGGAAAACTATTGAAAGAGCTGTTTGAAAGAGCTGCTCTCTGAGAATATAACGCAACAAACTGCAAGGATGTACATCCCGTTGTTACAGAGTTATAGCCCACAAGGATTTGTTCAGTTTCTGACAAAAGTCAAGATGGCGGCCAAACCACATAAACTGGGATGCCTTTGCCTTTACCATCACCTCCGCCTTCGCCTTCACCTAGTATATCTAGTATGTCTTCTTCTCCTTCGCCTCTGCCTTCCCCTTTACCTTTGCCTTCAATATGAACTGTGTCTTCGCCTTGACCTTTGTCTTGACCATCATCTTCTCCTGTGCGTTTGCCTGCACATTTGCCACAACCTCCATCTTGGCCTTTGCCTTCCCTGTTACCTCCACCTACACCTTTATGACATCAAGGCGATGATGCCAAAATGAACCAGGGAGCAAGTGGGCCAGAATCGACACATTGTGTTCTACTTGCTGTGGGCGACTGGAATTTAAAATCGGACGCAATGGTTATATGATTGCGCCATTGCGTCGCCATACCGATCACATAACCAATTCTATCACCACACCGATCACACAACCAATTTCATCGCCTCGCCTGTATTTTACTACATACAGATATATTCACAACAATCGCTAGATCGTAGTCAAACTCTACACACGTAAGTTCCCCGACGGTGAAAACATTGTGACCAGAGCGGTATGGTACCGTAGCGGTGACTACATCGTCACCATAACGGTACCGTGGCGGTACCAGAGCGGACACACAACCACTGACGGATCGCTCGGGTACCGCCGTGGTGCCGTTACGGTGAAGACATAGTCACCGGTATGGTACCATAACGCTCCGGTACACAATATTTTCACCGGCGGGGAACCTAGGTGTGTAGTATGACATCAATATTTGAGATGCTACGGGGTCAGGAACTAAAGCAATTGGTTAAAGGCATTTCTATTTATTAATATTAAATATTTTGCTGCTGAATGAGAAGATATATTTCAGTAATAAACAAAATCATTCTATCGCCACATCAATCACATAACCATTTCATCGCCGCACTAATCACACAACCATCTCATCATCACACCGATCACATAGCCATTCCGTCGCTACGCCGATCATACAACCATTCCATCGCCACACTGATAACACAACTGCTTTCATCGCCTCGCACAATCATTCCATCACCACAGCGATAACAAAAAACGTGTTATAGCTACACCAATCAACACAACCAATTTCAGCGCCACGCCGATCACACGACCATCCCATCACCACATACCACACAACCAATTTCATTGCCGCACCGATTACGCGAACATTCCAACGCCACACCGATCACACTAACATTCACAAAAAAAACGAGTACGACAAAAGGTATGTTACAACGGCCAATGCATGTGCACAGAAATCCTCTTTTCGTATCTACCCCATTCATGAGGTATATGTAATCACCTGGAAGCGCCATGTATGGGTAAAGATATTACATACCACGTTTATAGCAATGGATGTCGAATTCCACACAAACTCACACAAGACGACTCTTCGTGTCAGTGTCAGAAGTGTCAACCCCAAATATTCTGATTGTACACGACACAGATATCAAATAATGTTCTCTGCCCGAATGTGGACACATACTGTTGCAATTTCATATATTGAAATATTAATATATCAAAAAATTCCCAATATCTCATATTTCTGCTTGGTTTTTCACCCCCAACTGTATCTGGCTTTCCACCCTCGAGTGGGACTGTGATCGGATCTGCTCGGCTTCCCATCCTAGGGCTGTACTACGTACTCTCATAGTGGCCAACTTGATGTTGCAGATAAACGAAAGACAACATTTGATGAACTGTATGTAGGAATTGTGTGTGAATTTCAGAGACTGTGTATGCTCTTAATTTTCTCACATTCCAAGTGTTATGCAAGGAGTATCATGACATGGCATGAGCATCACTATGCGATGTTTAGGAGCGGAAAAGTTTTCCAAATTGCACGTGCAAGCTAGGCTAGTATGTTTCTTCGTTTTTACATGTGTAAATGAACAGAGACAGAAAAACATCATAGTTCACTTTCAAGCAACGGACAGTGTTCAATCTCCCGTAAGTATCTATATATTTATGTGATTGACGACGGGTAGGTCGCACCTGTTATCCCTGGCCGGTGACACCCCTGATATAATAGTACATGACTTATCGTGCTACAAATCGCTTGGATGTACCAGGAACTTCCTTGAAGACATACTTTGGAGCACCTGGAATTATCTCCCTTGAATGTGGAATTTCTTGTGTTTGTGAATTATCGACCGCCTTCGTGCAAATTTAAGAAACCAGAAATTTGTATTAATATGTGAGATGTAAAATAAGTTGCAGTAAAATTATCTTTGCATCCAATTATTATAGGACACTCTCTTGGTGAAGTACCAATACCAACATTATTATTGGCGCTTTACCAAGAAAACTCTGAGGGATCGGATTCGAGTCTGGCACTGGACTGGCCCACCCAGCACTATAGTATAGATGCTTTAACAAGACAGTGTCATCCTAAGTATAATTGAATATAAAGGTTACCTACTTCCTAAATGGCATTAGCACACATTTGGCAAATATGTCAAAATATGAAAGAGAAAATGGGATTACCAGCTAATTCCGGTACAATTGTAGATTCATAATTCGGAGATATTTGTTCAGTATAATGGAATATCGATTCGTTAATGAGGGAATTAGGGAGACAATTTTTCACCCCGTCACCATTTCCAGGTAAAGCCGACCTGTTGCGAGATGTATCAATTAGCAAGTCACAGAGAAGTCAGTGTGATTTGTCCACGTACATGTAAGCTCATTAATTAGTTTTAATCTCTGTACACGCAGAAGGGATCACGATATAATCTATCATCTTGCGGGTAACCCAGATACGCAAAAATCGATGTAGTTACCGACACACTTTGTCAAAGCTTAGCTTGATACTGGACAACCATCGAATTGTAACTCTCTAACAATACACTTTTCAGAGAGACAGAGAATTAAGGTTTAAGCAATATTTCAGCTTTACAGCGACGATCAAACAAAATTCTAATTACTCAAGTTAATACATGTAACTTAGTAATCCAATACATTAACCCTATTTGGGAACTGTCCAGGCCTGGGGAGGGGCCATTTCGCCCCCTCCCCCTAATTATTTTTCTTACCCCTTGAGCTAGGCAGCTGAAACTTTCCACACTATACCCTTGGGTCAAGAAAATGTAACAAAAAAGACATCCAAGATGGCCGTTTTGATGAAGTCACAGCGACGCCATTTACAAAAGCGGCATTTTTGGGTCGATTTTTTCGAATTTTTCAATTATGCAATTTGTCCACAAAAACGGTATGATAAATTAGTAAATATTAATGGGATGTGAAATAAAATAGTTTTCGCCCACTTTTGAAGAAAAATGACGAAAACATCACTTTTCTACTACCCTACGTGGGCGCCATCTTGAATTGACCCATGATCCTCTACTCGGGGGGGTTATGCAAATAGGCTCAAAATGACTCCAATATGATAATCTATAAAGTCTCGGAGCGCCCCCGGGGTTAACGATGATGGCTGATATGCAACATATTAACTTTTGAATAACATTTCGTTTGTTTTTGTAACACAAAGTGCTTACATATATTCGGATTTCGTGTCTGTAAACTGAGACATTATCGGTTGTTGAAGCTGTATATGGTAAATACGTTATAATTAATGTAGCAATGATCCCTCATCGTTACCTTTGTTGGTTATCTGGTCACCTTGGCATCAAAGGTAATATTGAGGCTGATGGAATGGGTGATCCTGTTGGAATCCCATATAACGATTTCAGACCCTCTATCTGTGCTTATGTGAGAAAGCTGTTCATTTTTCATGGGATGCTGTGAATAATAACAAACTTCACGAGTTCAAAATAACTTTAGACTATACTCATCTGAACGGCCAGAAACGCTTCGATCAAGTCAGGATCAGGCGATGTAAAATCGGCCATACACGATCGACTCGCGAATATTTGCCAAAAAAAGAGCCAGTCCCAAGATGTATTCCATGCCACGAAGATCTCACAGTGAAACATATCCTTATCGAATGTATAGATTTTAGGGTTGTACAAAATTCTTTTTATCAAGCAGCTACTTTAGAAAACCTCTTTAGTCGGGTGAAAGAAGACTGTATCTTATTTTTTTTTTTAGAAAACTCGATTTGTTGCATAAGTTTTAATGTGTGTATGTTTCAATGTGTTGGATTACTAAGTTATTAACTTATAGGTGAAATATTGCTGGACCTTAATTCTCTCTCTCTCTCTCTAGCTACTTGCATGACGAACGCATGGTTGGTGTATGGTCAATGTTTGGGCAGATTACTTTGTTAGCCTTTTAACGAATATCTTGTAATATATCCCCATTGATATGTAATACATCGCGAACTCAGTTATTAAATGGATAAAGGAAAAGATGTAAGTTTACAAGCCTTCTGCCACATCTACATCTTTATGACCGTGCATAAAGTATTGCATTGTGCTGAAAATACGATATATGTTGACGATCAAGGGAAAAAACTCTTGTTGGACATCTCCGTGGAATCTGGGCTCGATTGGGTCACGTCATGTATACCAAACTGCTAAACAGAGTAATGTGACGTGATTGACAGCTGAAAAAGCCCGTGGAAATGCTGAGTGAGCACATATTTCCCCGCCATCATCAAAGTTTGGTATAGATATTAGTTATACAAGTAAATTCGAAAGCGTGTGATATCCTATAGTGTTTGTATTAACTTTTGAGGAATTTGTACACGTTTTAGGTGCTATTGATCCACTACGTGCAAATGTAATGATAATCCTCCTCGTTACTCCCTTACAGTACCTGCTAAGGTAAAGGGTGAGTGAGAGACAGTAGAGTTTAACGTCGCTTTGAACAATTTTTCAGTCATATCTCGATGATGACTAAAATGTGACAGAGCTTATGTCCCAAAGCCGCTGTTTAAGCCTATCTGGCCTGGGCATTTTGAGACCTGTCCAGGCCTGGCGAGGGCCCCACCCCCCACTAATTATTTTTCTGACTGCTTAAGCTAGGCGGCTGAAACTTACCACGTTATACCCTTGGGTCAAGGTCTAACAGAAAATGTAAAAAATTCTAAGATGGCCGCTATGATGACGTCAAGGTGACGTCATTTTCAAAAATGGCATTTTTTGGCCGACTTTTCGGTCAGATTTTTCGAATTTTTGCCCAATTTTCATCGCGGAAAAGCAGAAATTTTGAAGAAAAATGACGAAAACATTATTTTTCTTTTACCCCACGTGCTATTCCTCACTGATGTGCCATGGCTTAGGCCGGCATGATACTCCTTATACTCACATCATCCTAATACCGGTCCGTCTAGTCTATTTTGTTGGTGAGCGCCCTCGGTATGGTAATTGGGAAGCCGTTAGGCGTTGACAATAAAATAGGTGGGCCGCTTAGTTATATGATCGGTGGTATAGCCCTTTCCGGAAGGTATCTGATCTTCCCCTGAATAACTGCCACTCTTTAAAATTAGAGGTATTACAAGCTGCTTCTGGGAAGTAGTTGCAATGCCACCCGCAATTATTGTGAATAATATATTGATCAACTATTCAAGAATATTTGTTTATATTTTCTACATGAACCAATAGATCTTGTATGCGTGTACATTATAAAGATAATGTATTTACAAAAACTAATTGTGAGGGCCTTTGGTACCTACCGAAAGTTCTCTGCACCAATACGCCCCTGGTGGAACAAGGGAGATAAAACGCTTTCCGAATTGGGATATAACCTCGCGATCTGGGAAAGTAAAAATTTCCAATTAAATGTCTATATGTATTTGTTTGCACCTTGCGAACAAACAGGGTATTTTTTCGGTGATTTTATTAATTGATCATAGATTTCTTGCGGGTTTCGCGAAAACAGATTGGAGTATTCTAGTCCAGTCATTCAATATACTTCGAGTACACTTACAGGTTATACAAATCACAAAGTCATACTTATATAAATAAGAGACAGTTTGACAGTGTCACTAGTCATCTGATAAAATGCAGACTTTTTCAACCTGTATATGCTATTCCGCTACCACTGGCGACAATCAATTTGTCGGCAAATTGAATAAGTATGGGCTGTTGAGTGAAGTATAAACTGGCGTGAAATGTGTTTAATCATATAATGTTATTTGTATAATGTAGGCATTACATTAGAAATGACATAAATACCCCCGACATACTGAGCTGGCGATTAGGTGCCTGACTCTGGGGTCACGGGACTCGACCATTTTTTTAGCACTAGCATTTGTGATATTCTAAGATCGTGTAATCCCAAAATAACAAAAATACTGTTATACGATCACTTTCTAAATGACAAAAATATACCTTCGATATAAATATGTTTCGTCCATAAAACAACTGAGTTTCATAAAAGTATGGAGAATCCGTTAACACAAATCCGTCAATTTGCAAATTGGGTGAATTACATTTGAAAATAGCGTGAAAACTATTGAAGCTATGTTGAAATTGCATGAACCCGAAACAGCCGCTCCTGGAGAATATAATGCAAAAAACTGCAAGGCGGTTACCCCGTAGTTCCAGGCCACACAAGATGTGTTCAGTTTCTGACAACATTCAGATGACTTAGGAGCAACCTTCTTTAACATTCGTGATCGTCATTTCATATAACAAATATTTCTTCACTTTCCCCGTCCAAATTCGTTACTTCAAAATCCGACGATTTTGATTTGTCGCTGGCGGTCATTTTGTTTTACGGAGCAACTTCTCAAATAGACATTTGAATGAACTTGATCCACCGATCATGTGTTCCAACTTTCATGTTAATTGCTTATTTTTGGATTATGGTTTAGAAGATTTTGGGATAAATCCCAGATGGCCGCCGAATCCTTCAACCAATCAGAACTATTGTTACAAGATGCATTAGATATCAACCGGCCGAATATGTGTGTGAAGTTTGAGCGGCCTGGTGGTTGGCCTGGTGGTTGTCTAGATCTAGCGCGAGAAAGATCATGGAGAAAAATAACAATAATAAGAACTAGAGCTACGGGCAGCTTTTTGACGGCTTACAAGTCGACGCGTTCTAGACGTACTGTATTATTCGACAATATGCATGGGAATGACTTCCGCATAATATTCAAACAATCCGTCAAATCGCAAATTTGGGTGACCCACTTTTCAATATGCACTAGTTCTCGACGTATCTATTATGTGCGTGAAGTTTGAGCATAATTGGCCTGATGGTTGCCGAGATCTAGCTATCTTGACATCATGGAGAATCCGTTATCAGAAATCCGTCAATTCGCAAATTTGGGTGAATTACATACGAGAATAGCGGGAAAACTATTGAAAGAGTTGCTCCCTGAGAATATAACGCGACAAACTGCAAGCCTGTACCTCCCGTTGTTACAGAGTTATAGCCCATACAGGATTTGTTCAGTTTCTGACAAAATTCAAGATGGCGGGCAAAATGGCCCCCCTACCAAACTTTCTGCGCTATCTCCGGAACGACAAAAAATGGAGAGCTGAAACTCCCGGACTTTATAGCTTATCATATTGGGGTCATTTTAAGCCTATTTGCATAACCTCCGGGGTAGAGGATCATGGGAAAATTCAAGATGGCGGCCACGTGGGTTTCCAGAAAAGTTATGTTTTTGTCATATTTCTTAAAAATTCCCGCTTTTCCGCAGTGAAAAGCAGGCAAAAACTATTTTATTTCACATCCCATTAATATTTACTAATTTATCATGCAGTTTTTGCGGAGAAATTGCATAAATAAAAAATTCAGAAAATCTGACTGAAAAATCGACCAAAAATGCCATTTTTGAAAATAACGTCACTGTGACGTCACCAAAGCGGCCATCTTGGATTTTTTACATTTTCTGGTAGAGCTTGACCCATGGGTATAGTGTGGTAAGTTTTAGCCCCCTGGCTCAAGGGATAAGAAAAATAATTAGGGGGGCCATTTCGCCTCCCCCCCCGCAGGCCACAACACGTCCCAAAAAGCCCAGGCCAGATAGGGTTAACTCTTGATGCAAACATTTCATTGTGCAAAGATGGTATCATGATGCGATGACTGTATCGGTATTCTAGAGTATCATGATGTGATAACTGTGTCGGTGCTGTAGAGTATTATGATGCGATAACTGTGTCGGTACTGTAGAGTATCATGATGCGATAACTGTGTTGGTACTGTAGAGTACCATGATGCGATAACTGTGTCGGTACAGTAGAGTACCATGATGCGATAGCTGTGTCGGTACTGTAGAGTATCGTGACGCGATAGCTGTGTCGGTACTGTAGAGTATCATGATGTGATAACTGTGCCGGTACTGTAGAGTATCATGATGCGATAACTGTGTCGGTACTGTAGAGTATCGTGATGCGATGACTGTGCCGATACTGTAGAGTATCATGATGCGATAACTGTGTCGGTACTGTAGAGTATCATGATGCGATAACTGTGTCGATACTGTAGAGTATCATGATGCGATAACTGTGCCGGTACTGTAGAGTATCATGATGCGATAACTGTGTCGGTACTCTGGAGTATCATGATGCGATAACTGTGTCGGTACTGTAGAGTATCATGACGCGATAGCTGTGTCGGTACTGTAGAGTATCATGATGCGATAACTGTGGCAGGACTGTAGGGGATCATGATGCGATAACTGTGATGGTACTGCAGAGTATCATGATGCGATAACTGTGTCGGTACTGTAGAGTATCATAATGCAATTACTGTGCCGGTACTGTAGAGTATCATGATGCGATAACTGTGTCGGTACTGTGGAGTATCATGATGCGATAACTGTGCCGGTATTGTAGAGTATCATGATGCGATAACTGTGTCGGTACTGTAGATTATATAGTTGATCGATACCCACAATACATATATTCACCAGCTGGAGGTATCAGTTACACCAGTGTCAATCCTGTCGCCCAGGGGGCTGAGTGAACACACATGGTATGTCAAAGGTTTTGATCTGAACATTGGCGAAATCGATCAAATGAAGGACTTTATATTTACCCATCACCCATATAATGTGTTTTCAGCAGAATGATCGGAGTGCCTAATCAGAATGACAAGATCAATCGATGAGTCTGGCGGAAGGAAAGAAAGGGCACAAATGAAGAATAATATCTGCCGGAAATTATGGAAAATGTCATCGTATGATAGTCCGCTTTTCACAGGACGTAGATGATAAATTGTTAATAACTACATTATAATGTCTCCAGTCTCCGGGTGGCATTTCAATTACAGGTTAGAATCCCGAGAAAAAGATATCATTTCTTTCTGGAGATCTATATCAGTATTAGGCTCAAGGAAGACGTAAGGTTACTGTATCGGGTCCCAGTTTCGTACATGTACGTATCACAACTTTGCTTAATTACGGGGCAGTGCTTTTTTGTATCCATACAAACTATACATTTTCTGAAAGCCCTTATACATTTTCTGAAAGCCCTTGATTCAAGGAATTTCGATAAATAAATAACTTTCTCGAATTTATTACAAGAATCGATTTATTTAAAGATAAATGATGTCATTTAGAAAAGTATAGTCCTCAAAATCACGCGCTAATAATTACCATTTGAATAAAAATAGGTTGCCTCAGTTTTCTTAGTTAGGGCCTAGAAGTTATTTTATCGTCGTGCAAATTTGAAAGATTGAAAAAATCTACAAAAACTCGACCCCTCTCCACTAGATCATAAATCGTTCATGAACAGGGCCGAACTCACCAAATTTGAGTCATGTTTTTTAACTACAATGCACTAATTCTCATAATTTCTTGTTCCCCAACTTGTAGGTTTGACTGTGTACTCTGGTATAAGACAAAACAAATCGAGATTTTGAAGCTTCGACCCGATACAGTAACCTTAATATCAGATCGTACCTCTGAAGATTATTGCACTTTTCTCGTGAGAGAAGAAAAATTCTGTCAACCATGACGGGAGTGTTGATTGACTCATACACCGCATTCTGTTTATGAAGTTATAGTTAGCAAAAATGATTTGGTTTTCTTCCTGGGCGTTATTATACGGAAAATATACCAAAAATGAAATAAACAGAGACACGGAATTTCATAAGTGTCAATACGTTTTATACTTAAAATAAAAAATATATTTTAGAGAGAAAAACAATTTACTTTGAAACTGAAAGAGGACTTGAAACTCTTAACCCTCCTGAGGGTCATTACGCCCACCTTCGGAATAACTTAGTGGCAAACATATATTCGCGAATTGAGTATAGGGAGATATCCATAGATACTTACTAGAAATGTTTCTTATTTGCAGAATTTCATTAAAAAAAAGAAATTGATAAAATTTGCAACCTTCGAAAAGGCTTGGCCGAACATGTCAGATGAGATGATATTTCCTAAGAATGAAATAGTTAATCATTTATATAGAAGGAGCAAACCCTGTCTTGGTATTGATTTGCTGCATGGAAAAGAGTGCCAAGGTATTTAGTTTGCAGATGATAACCCATCACGTAAATGCAGAAACGTAATTAATTATTCTAATCGAATATCAAGACTGTCACAGGTCTGAATTTGAATTGTGAAAAGTGTCATTATGCCTCTTGGACAGTTCGATAAAGCCTTCGACCCCATTCCATAGTTTCACAGATCAAATACTAAATTCATTAAAAATTAACTTTGAAGGAAATATAAATTTTCCATTTTACTCGGCAAAGTAAGCGAGAAGGGAGACTGAAGAGCGTAGATTTTCGCGCTATGACTAAATCCTTGAAATTTGTTTGGATTTCCAAATATTTGAAAGCCTTTTTGGTTTGCAAAAATCAACGACTAAATCGAATGTTTTGGAACTTGGCATACACAATACTTGTACCAAGCCATTGCCAAAGCGATCATTGTTGCTTCGTCTGTCAATTCAGTATAGACGGCATGGACCAATCAGTATCTTCGGATTTTGAACGTGGAAAGTGAATATATGTATGGTATCAGACCTATTACACAATTCTTACATTTCAATTTTAGAAGTTGAAAATTACTTCCCTTGGGATGAAAACACTGGCAGATGGCGCTTTTTTTCTACAACAAATATTGATACAAGTCACGTGGATCTCCCATCAATAATCCTATGAGTTAAAACGTTTCAGGTTTTGATAATCCTAATATTCAGATGCAAATAAGATCATCTTTTCTTTTCTAAACTGCTCGTATGAAGTCCACTACCTCCGCTGATATGTCTTTCACTGTATTATTGCCATTGCCGCAGGTTTTGACTACAATGTAGTCATTTCTCACTTGTTTCGTCATGTTTTTAATCCAGAAAGCCTATCCAGTAATATATAATACATACTAGGAGGCGGCCATCAAAAACGAATCACTATTACCGCATTGGTCACCTAGACAATTGTGAATATGCACAGCTACGTTATAGATGGAAACAACTAACCAAGAATCGCCTGGTGTTCTTGAAAGCGAACTGTACATTCATTCGGAATGAAGGATACTGGTCGATGAAACGTATTTGAAGATAGGAATGACGTCTTGTCGGCACAATTTGCAATAGTTGATTCTCCCTCGTCTTTGTCTCGTGTCTCCTTGTGGATTGTGTCCTGTGAATCAGATCGCATGTCAGATCTCACGATTGTATTCTTATTTCCGAATCATTTACACGTTAGACGAATATGTGAATGATAAAATTTGTATAATGCAATTCCTAACTGTGGAAATGTAAATTTTAGGAATGTATATGTGTTAAACAGATCATGCTCAAAGTATAAATATCATTCAGGGAGTTCGGTATAACCATTAATATGATCAAGTATCCCTTTGACATATTGTTGTTTAGATAGACGTTTGTTCATGGCCAGGTAAACCAGCCATCAGCCGTATAAAATTTCAAATGTGACGTTGGTAGCCCACAAATCTATGGGGGTTTTTTTTCGCTAAATTTTTAAGAAAATGGTTCATTGGAGCGTCTTTTTATGAGAAAGAAAACAGCCAAAAATGTTGTGGTTATAGGAATATAGGGTTATCCTGGATCCACAACGACAAGGAATCCGGCAATTAAGCAAAAACCTTACCGTTAATATGAGTCGGAAATGGACTTTGGTAGGCCTAATATCTGTCCGTCACGTATGCATTTCCTGCCAGGAACGATCAATTGTAACCCCTCCCCCTCATTTTGATGAAATGTCGTGCAATTTTCTGGTAATCAGCTCATAATTGGTCCACTTTTCAGTCGAGACAGTAATTTGAGTCAGTCTGGAATGGAAATTGAAAGTAGCACGGCATGTTTCTGCGTCTAAAAGCTAATAATCTTAGAAGTTATTCCTGTTTGCCTGAAATGGTCGTTGGAGTTTTGAAATAGTGAGACATCAATATCACGAAATGTACAGATGAATGGTTGCAATATACAGATGAGAAATATGCATAGCTGATCAAATACATTTGATTTCTAATGGTGATGATTCATAGGAACGCCATATAATACATGGGGTTCACAGGGTAACTAGGCCCGCGTGAAAACATTGGCCAACCTTTACTTTTTTATTGCCGTGAAGTGCATCACTGTCCGGGAAAATGCCTTTATTTCGAATTTCCATTGCTACAGATATACAAAGTTAAGAGATACGCAATATAAGATTCTCCATCGTATTACAGCAACGAAGTCTTTCTTATATAAAATCTCACATAATCAGAATGAACTTTGTGACCACTGCAAGGAAGCAAAGGAAACAATAGAACATCTATTTATTCATTGTAGGCATGTTAAAAGATTGTGGAAGGTTCGGGAGAAATGGCTGCAAGAAAAAGTGAAAATGAAGGACACAATTACTGAAAAACATATAATTTTGGGTTGGGATAGAAAACAACGTGCCCTCAACACCACCATAGCTATAACAAAGCAATACATTTACTCTAATAATTTCTCTGGTAGAAAACTCGAATTTCATGTGCTTCTAAGTAAAACTGGCAGGCAATGCAACTATGAAGAGCTCACCAAAAACATTTGCATGGTTGAGGAAAAATACAACAAGTGGGCTCTGTTTAATCATCTCTTCAAGCCTTCCACAGAAAAAAGGAGTATAATAATATTAGCATTTCTAAGACTTAGCATGGTAAGATAAGAAAGTGTTTATATAATTTCTCAATTGAAAACTTTGCGGTCAAGTTACAGGTTCTGTTACATGATTTGCTATTTTATCTATAAAGTTTATCTCCCTCAAGTGAGCAATTATTAAGGGCTGATCAAATAAATCCAAAAAATATGGACTCTTGAAATAGTTAAACTGTATAAATATCTGTGGAGTATAACTAATTAGGTATTGCATCCGACTCATTTTATGTTTGTTTGTATGTATGTCTGTGTTTTTTTGTGCAGCATGTATTTGTACAAGTGATCGTCTATGTATATGTTTGTAGATATGTAAAAAGAAAAAAAAAATAAAATAAAAAAAGGTGCATCACTAGCTCGATCCACACCATCATTACATTTTCACACAAAACGACCATATGCTGTCCGCCAAGCAGAGACTGATCACAGATGGCACATAATCCATCTGTGTTAATGTCACTCAGAGAACAGGGCCCTCGGTGGCCGAGTGGTCTCAGGCGCTTGGCTGGTGACCGCTAGCCTCACGCCGCTGAACCGGCGCGGGTTCGAGCCCAGCTGGTCCATGTTTGCAAGTTTGTCAGTTGCTTGCCAACGGGCGGTGGTTCTCTCCGGGTACTCCGGCTTCCTCCACCAACCAAACTGACCGTCACCATATGAGTGAAACAAATTTGAGTGTGACATTAAGCCAGATCCATACTGAGAGAATATAATATTGACATGAAACTGGGCATGATGCTGCGAGGTGGAGAGGATAAGAGTAATTTACCTTAAACTTTCTATGCAGCTAATACAATCAATTGTACATTTAAGCAGACGTTCATTTAGCGAGATTTATTTTTACATTGGCAGAGAGAAGTGATGTAGTTTTAATATTTTCACTAACCCTATACCTAAAGGCCAAATCTAGTCAGAGGTATTTTGACCCAGAGACTTGTACGCTGCTGAGTTTTTTTCGAGTCGCTTTCTTTTTTGGCAACTGATACATGTTTGAGAATCATTAACAACACACAGTTCGAAACACCCATGTCGGCCATTTGGAATTTTCTTAGAACGTCTTGCATCAAATTCTAAGCGAGTAGGCTAGAAATAACCGCATTATGATAAGGTATGAGATCGAAAAGTTTCGATTTTCAATTCATAGCTACAGGGGGAAGTTTGGTGAGGAAGAGACTAATCTGGTATATCACCAGGGAAAGGAGGCTAGACTATATATTTTGGTAGACTCTTATGTTATTTTGGTGGCATACACAAGTAAAAATATTCTGTGGCAATTTGTTATAGGTTCTGTTAAAACATCAGCATATTGCCTGGGTTATATTTATTGCGTTGATATTATATAGCACATTTCCCATTCATTAACTATCACAATATCACATATGCCCTCGTCTAAGGAATAACTGTATGCTTCAACGATCATTGATGTATCTACCCCGGGGCAACTGTGGTCGACGGAGCTCTGTTAAAACATCAGCATATTGCCTGGGTTATATTTATTGCGTTGATATTATATAGCACATTTCCCATTCATTAACTATCACAATATCACATATGCCCTCGTTCTAAGGAATAACTGTACGCTTCAACGATCATTGATGTATCTACCCCGGGGCAACTGTGGTCGGCGGAGCTATTTGTTTTTCTACGATGTACACCTTTGTGGCTTGTATCAAGGGGCTGATTAACCTGAAACGTGCAACATATCAGCGAAACGCTGTGAGATACGAGCAGCTATAATTAATGTATTTACCTAGTCATAGTCATTGTCGTATTCTGTTAAGGTGATAACTCAAATCATTGGCAGACCAAAATACCATGGTAATAGCTCATTAAAGATAATAGCTCACTCTTGTCAGAATTGTCCCTGAATATTGATGAAAGCGTTCGTACAAATTTATGGACTCAACATATGGACAAGTGCAAACCATCTCACCAAATAGAGTTTACGGTACTCTTTTTTCGTATAACTCATTCTGAGGTTCTGGGGCTATATAACCATTTTTTATGTGATGGGTGTACATGCGAAGAAGCAATGGGGTATTCTTTGCTGAGTGAAAACGCATTCACGGTGAAGTCTCTTAAACCACACATATCTACCTTTCCTTCAACGAATAGAATTTTATATGCGGTTCTTTTCTTCGTTGTCAAAGTATGGTGCGGGATTATTGCTGTGATATCATAGGCGTATAAAGGAGAGGAGTTGGGTTTAATGTCACAAACAAGGTTTCTGTCGCTATGTTTAATCTTTAATGAATAAAGTTCCCAGGGGTAGCAGCAAATTTACCCCGTGTGTGCAGCCCCAAACTGTACTAAGCTTAACATTCGAAATGATTCAATAATAATCAAATCATTTTTCCGAGATACGACGGCCAGAGATAAGGTCATCCGGCGCGACACCAATACGGTAGATTGTAGAGATCGCCAATATAACTGAGCCAGTTTTTTATACGGCTATATACGTACGTGCATCGTGTTCACTATTCACCAGAATGAAAATCCCAAAGATCGCAGCAAATTAAGCCTGTGTGTTCAGCCAAAATCTGTATTATCTTTAAAATTCGAAAGGATTCAATAGCTATCAAATCACATGAACACGTAACAGAGACATTGCTTTGATTTTTCATGACTGTTTTATTGTCACACCCGAATCCTTAGAATATCATAAAGTTTTCTGGGAAATGATCCTGGTAAATGGGTTCTACCTGTTTGCGTTTTTATTGATGTGCTTCATAGCGACGCTCATTAGCAACATAGCCTATGTTCTCAAACCTTTCAGCTATCCTGATATTTGTCCGGCGAAATTCCTGTCAAAACAATAAGGGCGTTCATTATCACGACATTCTCGGGGGTGCATGAATGTAATTCTGCGCGATTTAGTGTTTCGGGCACAAGCTCAAATTGCCGACTAAGACGAATAATATTGATATATTACATTGCAAGGAAGGCGCGAGATGTTTTGCTATGAAACATTATTAATCCAGGTTCGTATTTGTTCATCAATTTTCAGTGCAGAACTAGATCACAAATTTGTTAATGACTTGAAGAAGCAGCTGCTTACTGTATTTTATTTCCTCAGCAGAGGACAACTGAGCTATTTGTTTTGCTCCGATGTACAGATTTATGCTTTTCAATCAACCCAAAACGTCAAAATGTAAATATTTCTGTGATGAACGCTGTCCGAAACGATGTGGCTAGCAAAGACCTTGCCGGTTTCATATGTTACAACGAAACCACATCAATCATGGACTGTAAAAATACCAGATTACCACCTCTGTGAGAGAAACTAGCCCTGTACGTTAGTTATTTTTTAAGAATCCTCTTCGAATACTGATGAAAGTTTTTCCCTGACAGCAACTAATATGACGACATAACAGCTATAATGGCCTTTGGGGGATAAAATAACAACATAGGTTCGATTTGGTTTCTCGTTTATCTTGTTTTTTTCCCCAAAGTTCTCATATGCTGCAGCACTGGGAAGCAAGAAGGCTGTCTACTGTCCAGTTAAGATACAGCCATGACAAAATCATTTAGAACAGATGGACTGATCAAAAGGTAAAAAAAATTTGGAACCAATTTCGTTGTTTTTTTTCAAAAATGACCGCGGCTGTAGCTAGATATCGTTTTCTATTCGTATGGAGGGATGGTCAAAGAGTTTTAATATACCTCTGCGTTACTGACAGATTATCTCCCTCGTTGAAAAAATTACGCCACTCTTCCTCGGCTCATCAGCTGTGGGGATCTTGGCTGTACTTCTACGATGGAGTACACACGTATAGTTATTAAACCTGCATACCTGGTTCTTAGCAATCTACATTATTCGTCTTAACCTGATCATTATCGACCAACGAACAGTTTCCGTATGACATGTTTATGTGGATCGATTAGATCCCCTTACATTCATCCTCTCCTCAAAGAAGTTTGATTTTCCCCAACGACGGAACCATTGTCTCCGATGAGCTGCATTACACTTCCGCTCATTTTGTCTGTATTTAGATTATAAAAGAGCTAGCGACATTCGCCACAAAGAAAAACGAAATTGAATTTCTGTTACACAAAGCAATGAGAAGGATATGTTGAATTTTCTGCATGGGTTCGCTAATCTTCACCGAGAGCTGTTGTTGGCTGCAGAAAAAGAAGTGTTGAACGCTTCACTTGGGCTGTGCGGACGTATATTGTATAGTTCTAGGTTAATTCGAGCGGTATATTAAACGTCTTGAGTTCAGTCCTCAGCTGATTGTCTATCATTTTCAATGCTCATCGATATTCAGATGTACGTGGGCTTCTCATCGACGACTTCCAGTTGCCTCATTTTGTGGCAAATACAGCAAATCGAACTCTCAGGTCGATAACTCCAGGCAAATCTTTGGCGTAACCTTGAGCTGTATTGTTTCTGATATGTAGGTTACCGTGACTAAATACAGCTTCGCCTCAGCAACATATTTCATCGAGTATCTTCGTAATGTAGGGCAGTTCAATTGAACTATGGATACCAATTTGAGCGACATCCATGAGAGACATTTCATCGTGAACAAAATCTGATGAGGAATTCTGAATGATAATTCCGTATACATATGTCTGTCCACTTGCCTCCATGAAGGATCCTGCCTGGATCATAAATCTTTACCATCCTCCCTGTCATATTCCGTTCATGAATGATACATCGATAGAATAACATCGATACTTCACGGACGACCAGCTGTAGTCGCGAATTGTGACATGAAAATACGGGTGTAATTGATCGTGCTCTACCTCCGGGAATCTGGTGTGATATATGAGAGATAAGATACATTTATCCTGACATGGATCAATTTCCTACTTTCTATTCTTTGAGAAATTATCGCAGCACGATATTATATTCGCTGTTTTCAAATCCATTCCAACCAAGCTTGAAGAAATGCAATGGTCACATATAATAGCGATATAGCATCCTGATGACTTTCGTGCATTTACAGCCTCAAATTGCATTCCCCATTATAGTAAGCAACGGTTTAAGGGCTCGAAGCTATTCTAATACTAATTCCAATCAGGCTTGACGGGGAGAATTTTGCTCCCCTTCTCTAATTACTGATCCTAACCCTTGAGCTAGCGGGATGAAACTTACCACATCATACCATGGGTCAAGCTTTACTGGAAAATGCAAGATGACTACTTCGACGTGACGTCACAGTGACGTCATTTTCAAAAAAGTAATTTTTTGTCTACTTTTCGGCCAAATCTTTCTTCGCAAAACTGAGTGATAATTAGTAAATAAAAAGCTAAATTGGGAAATCCAATATTTATTGCCTTTATTACCTTACGGAATGCGCTTCGTCACATGCCAAAATAGGTATACGCATAAATGATCGAAGCCTTGCTTGGCCAGTGGCATTATCTTATCATGGCTAACGTTTCACTCGTTCAAACTTGGTGAATCACACCTTCACAATATACTGTTGCATTTTATGCGCAAATTTCGCACTGGATATCCACTCGACGAAATCAATTTTGTGAATATTGTTCCACCGGATCTCGTTTTCTTGAGCCCATTATAGCACCGATGGCTAACGCCTTAGTCTTTATACATCAATATTGATCTGAGTGTATGTTTCTGAGACGAAGGTATACATCTCTGTCCGTGATTTCTTTCTACGCCTGTCACTAATGAGTTTCACTCAGAACGGAGGGTTGAATAATGATAAACAGAGTTACCTGATAGATATAAATCGTCACTGCCTGGAATTAGTTCCCATATCCTGCATTCACAATAGTGACTGGAAGAAAAATTATCTCTAAAAAATATCTGACGTTTCACCTAAAGTATAATTTCCTCACTACAGGCAGTACTTCTAATCAGGCATTCAATTAATTCTAGTCTATGTGCCGTCTAAATTAACTGTAAAATACTGTTCTGTACTTCAAAGGTTTCGCTAAGATCGCATTCATCATTGGCTTTAATTGGGTGATCAGAAGTATAGAAGTATACGTTGTCAGCCGCTGTAGGCTATAAGCTCAAGATAACACTGAGGTCACACTTAATATATAAAGTGCAACTTCCGAATACGTTGTGTTCGTGTAGCTCAGAATTGACGCTTGTTCTGGTTAAAAACCACTAATAAGCGTCCTTGTTTTATTATGTAGTAAATTGTCTGAGCACATCTTCAGAAAACTATATTATACTATTTTTATACGGCTATATAATGACGTGCATCGTGTTCACTATTCACCAGAAACAAAATTCCCAGAGGTCACAGCAAATTAACCATGTGTGCACAGCCAAAATCTTTATTGCCCTTAAAATTCGAAAGGATTCAATATCAATCAAATCACATGAACCCGTAACAGATACATTGCTTTGACTTTTCATGACTGTTTTATTGTCACACCCGAACCCTTAGAATATCATAAAGTTTCCAGAGAAATGATTCCGGTAATTGGGTTTTACATGTTTGTGTTTTTATTGGTATGCTGCAAATCGACGCTCATAAGCAACATAGCCTATGTTCTCAAAGTACATCAATCATGAACTGTAAAAAATACCAGATTACTACCCCTGTGGGAGACACAAGCCCTGTACGTTAGTTTAAGAAATAATGTTTCCACAGCCGTTCTCAATGGTTATTTTACGCACAGCTGGTTTGGAAAGTTTATATTTTCGAGCAAGGAGGAAATAATATGATAAACTTTGACATCCTTTCTCCCCTTTGTTGGAAAAACTCGTCCACTGATATTGGCAAGATGCTCTGATCTCGGTTGGCATCGTGCCAATATCAGTGGATGAGTTTATGTGGTCTCTCAATGGGGACTGATACAGTCAGCTGCGTCAACTGTATGCAAATTATGCTGATATATGTCTATTTGTGTCGCTTTGTTGATCAATTTCACAATGAAAACAACTGTTAAACTTGAGAAAGAAATTTCATCTTGTAATTTATTTGTTTGTTTTATTTGATTGTTACTTGTATGGAAGCAGACATCCCTTCCCTCATCCGGCTTGTGAAATGGAAGCTCCCAATGAACATCTGCACTGGACGGGTGTTGATTTCACATAACCTTTGTTAAAACGTGTAACAAATGCATGGTTAGCTCGATATTATTAACACAAATATTATGGAATATCTCTTTCAGAATCGTCACTGATGAACGTTTTTTCCCTGATAGCAAGCAATATGACGACAGAACAGCTATATGGGCCTTTGGGGGATAAAATAACAACATAGGTTCGATTTGCTTCCTCGTTTATCGTGTTTTTTTCCATAGTTCTCATATGCATCAGCACCGAGAACAAGGGAGGCTGCCCAATGTCCAGTTAAAATGCAGCCATAACAACATCGTTTGGAACAGATGAACTGTTAAAAAGCTAAATTTTTTGGAAGCAATTTCGTTGCATTATTCATCTTCATGCCAACGTCAGTTC
Source organism: Hanleya hanleyi (assembly GCA_036873755.1). Classification (NCBI taxonomy): domain Eukaryota; kingdom Metazoa; phylum Mollusca; class Polyplacophora; order Lepidopleurida; family Hanleyidae; genus Hanleya; species Hanleya hanleyi. Next base: position 41,711 of record JAVTVY010017823.1, on the reverse strand, counting down.
GTGTACCACGATTTTTTTCTTCAAAAATGACTGCAGTTGTAGCTAGATATCGTTTTCTATGTGTATGGAGGGATGGTCAAAGAGAGTTTCAATATACCTCTGCGTTACTGACAGTTTATCCCCCTGGATGAAATAATTACACCACTCTCCGTCAGCTCATCAGCTGTGGGATCCTCGATAGTACTTCTACGATGGAGTACTGGTGCAGTTATTAAACCAGCATACTTGGTTATTAGCCATCTATATTGTTCGTCTTAACCTGATCATCATCGACCAACGAACAGTTTCCATATGACATTCTCACGTGAATCCACCAGATCCCCTTACATTCATCCTCTCCTCAAAGAAGTTTGATTTTCCCCAACGACGGAACCATTGTGTCCGTTGAGCTGCATTACACTTCCGCCTATTTTGTCTATATTTAGATTATAATAGAGCTAGCGACATTCGCCACATTGAAGTTCTGTTACACAAAGCAGTAAGAAGGATATGATATATTTTCTGCATGGGTTCGCTAATCTTCATCGAGAGCTCTAGTTGGCTGTAGAAAAAGAAGTGTTGAACGCTTCAGTTGGGCTGCATGGACGTATATTATTATCATTCTAGGTTAATATGGGCGGTATAATAAACGTCTGGAGTTCAGTCTTCAGCTGATTGTCTACCATTTCCAAGCTCATCGATATTCAGATATAAGTGGGCTTCTCATCGACGACTTCCAATTGCCTCACTTTGTGACAAATGCAGCAAATCTATCCGACTCTCAGGTCGATAACACTATATTACTTTGCAGGAGCAATCTTTGGCGTAACCTTGAGCTGTTTCTGATATGTAGGTTACCGTGAATATATACAGCTTCTCCTCAGCAACATATTTCAGTGAGTATCTTCGTATGTATGACATTTCAACTGAACTATGGATACCAATTTGAGCGACACCCACGAGAGAAATTACATTGAGAGAAACATTTGATGATGAATTCTGAAAGATAATTCAAAAGACATATGTCTGTCTATTTGGATGAGAAATACAACTTCTATTAAAACTCCAATGCCCTTCGATTAATGTCAATATCTACGGTCAATGGGCCATTTATTGCATTTTGTTGCAGTTATCAGTTATTATCAACGCCAAATATATGAACGCCATTGAATCTGACAATCATATTTCATAAAATCAAGTACATTTCGGGATGTAGTCCAACAAGCAGCAAATTCATTTGGTGTACTCGTTTAAACTAACTTGGTCTTGACTGGTCAAACTTATATTGTATCGCGCAAGATGTTTGGCAGTAAATTGCCTGTTTAAATGTCCAAGATGTTCCAATGAACAGCTACAATCCAGGAGTGTCCGGGATACAATATCTTCTGGATAACAATTTGGAAGTCCATAGAATACTTGGCAGTGATTCTGTTGACCGCTTCTCCTGTATAAAGTAGCTAGTGGTCATCAGATTTTTTAGGGAATTTGGTGCTAATTATAGTCATACGAAGAGCGCGTTGGATAATTGGCGCAGAAAATCTCCATGGCTGGCGACTGCATATTGCATCTCGGACCAGAGGTCTTTATTTTGGCCTTTGGTTGAGACTGGACTTATCAAGCGTTCAGTAATCGATGGAAGCCATTGCACCTGTCCTGTAAGACATCCCTGTGTATATTATTATTGTTGCCTGCATGCTATATCGGCCTCCATTAAGAATCCTGCCTGACTCATAAATTTTTACCATCCTTCCTCGCATATCCAGCTCATGATATAAGGTCGATAGAATAACATCGATACTTCATGGACGAGTAGCTGTATTAGTAAATTGTGACATGAAAATACGGGTGTAATTCATCGTGCTCTACCTCCGGGAATCTGGTGTGATATATGAGGGACGAGATACAGTTATCCTAACATGGATCAATTTCCTACTTCCTATTCCTTGAGGAATTATCGCAGCACAATGTTATATTCGCTGTTTTTCAAATCCATTCTAACCAAGCTGGAAGAAATGCAACTATTCACATATAATAACGATATAGCATTCTGTTGACTTTCGTACATTGTGCTAATTATTTACAACCTCAAAATACATCCCACATTACAGTAAGAAATGGTTAGGGCTCGAAACTGTTCTAATACTAAGCTCCGATATGTCTATTTAACCATACCTGTCCTGGGCTTTTTGGAACCTGTCCAGGCCTGGCGGGGAGTATCTCGCCCCTTCCTCTAATTACTTGTCTTAACCCTAGAGCTAGGAGGATCAAACGCACCACAAAATGTAAGCCGACCGCTTTGATGACGTTACAGTGACGTGACGTTCGAAAAGGCATTTTTGGTCTATTTTCCCGTCAGATCTTTCTTCTCAAAAACTACGTGAGAAATCAGTAAATGAAATGCAACAGGTTCTGTCCGATTTCCCTCACGAAAAAGCGGGAATTTTGAAGAAAAAATGCCAAGAACTTGACTTTTCTGGTACCCCACATAGACGCCCTGGTACCCCACATAGACGCCCTGGTACCCCACATAGACGCCCTGGTACCCCACATAGACGCCCTGGTACCCCACATAGACGCCATTTTGAATTTACACATGATCATTTGCTCAAGATGTTATATGGCTCAAGATAAGCCCCATAAGATGAAGTACAAAGTCACGGAGTCTCAACTCTCAATGTTTTGTCATTTCGGAGATAGTTTGATAAGGGGGGGGGGGCATGATAGCCCCAGGGCTGGTAGGATTACACCAACACTTATCCACATCATCTGAATTTTATGCACGGTGTTGTGTGTTTTCAATGAATAATACTGTTATAATAAGAAAAATACCTATGCCTCCAAGCCTGTAAATGTCCAAAGAAGCTCTCGCCTGGTAGGGTTAACTATCCAGTTTTATATTAAGCAACACACAATTCGATTTTCCATCAAATAGTATCCTCTACATATGATTCCAACATGATACCCGGTGAGCTCTATTCGGCCAGGAAGATTCTTCTCGATGTTCTCGAAAGGAATGCGCTTCCTCACATGCCAAAATAGGTACACGCATAAATGATCGAAATCGAAGCCTTGCTTGCCCAGTGGCATTATCTTATCATGGCTAACGTTTCACTCGTTCAAACTTGGTGAAGCACACCTTCCCAATACCGTTGCGTTTTATTCGCAAATTTCGCACTGGATATCCACTCGACGAATTCAATTTCTGATATGTGAATATTGTTCTACAGATCGCGTTTTCTTGAGTTCATTACAGCACCGATGGCTAACGCCTTAGTCTACATACATTAAAATCGATCTAAGTGTATGTTTTTGAGATGAAGGTATACATCTCTGTCAATGATTTCCTTCTACGCCTCTCACTAATCAGTTTCTCTCAAAACGGAGGATTAAATAATGATGTACAGAGTTACCTGATACTATATAAATCGTCACTGCCGGAAATTATTTCCAATGTCTTGGATTTACGACAGTGACTGGAAGAACACCGTCTAAATTACATGTAAAATACTATTCTGGACTTCAAAGGCTTCGGTAAGATCGCATTAATCATTGACTTTAATTGGATGATCAGACATACAGAATCATATGTTATCAGCAGCTGTAGACTATAAACTCAAGATAACATTGCGGCCACGCTTAATATATAAAGTGTAACATCCGAATATGTCTTTTGTGTAGCTCAGATTTAACACTTGTTCAGGTCACAAACAACTAAAAAGCGACCTTATTTAACATGTAGTAAATTTTCTGCACACATACACATCCAGGAAACAGTATCCCCTAATATTCGCCGCCCCCACACCAGGTAACCTGGTCGTTCTGCACAAACATATAAAACAATTGGCATGCATTTTCCACCCCATTGTTCCGAGATACGACGGCCAGAGATAAGATCATCTCGCCGACACCATTACGGTGGATTTTAGAGATCACCAATACAACTGTGCCAGTTTTTATAAGGCTATATACGGGCGTGCATCCGTGCATCGTGTTCACTGTTCACCAGAATGAAAAATCCCAGAGGTCACAACAAATTAACCCTGTGTGTACAGCCAAAATCCTTATTGCCCTTAAAATTCTTAAGGATTGAATAACAAACGAATCACATGAACGCGTAAGAGAAACATTGCTTTGATTTTTCATGGCTGTTTTATTATCACACCCGAATCTTTAGGATATCACAAAGTTTCCCGGAAAATGATTCTGGTAATTGGGTTCTACTTGTTTGTGTTTTTGGTTGGTGTGCTTCAAAACGACGCTCAGAAGCAACAGAGCCTATCTTCTCAAACCCTTTTTTTTGGCTGTGCTAATTTTTTAAACAATAAAAAGTTCATTCACTATGATGACATTCTCGGATGAGCATGCATGTAAGTTTGCGCGATTGAGTGCGTCGGGCACAAGCTCAAATTGCCCACCAAGACGCCTAATATTAATATATTACACTGCAAGCTACGCGGTTTTGCTATGAAACATCAGTAATTCAGTTTCGTATTTGCTCATCAATTTTCAGTGCAGAACTAGATCTCAAATTCGTTAATTACTTGAAGATGCAACTGCTTACTGTATTTTATTTCCTCAGCAGAGGATAACTGAGCTATTTGTTTTGCTCCGATGTACAGAATTATGCTTTTCAATCAACCCAAAACGTCCAAATGTAAATATTTCTGTGATAACCGCTGTCCGAAGCGATGTGGCTTGCAAATACCTTGCCGTTTTCATATGTTAGGAACGAAAGCACATCAACCATGGACTGTAAAAATACCAGATTACTACCGCTGTGGGTGAAACTAGCCCTGTACGTTAGTTATCTTTTTAAGAAACCTCTCCGAATACTGATGAAAGTTTTTCTTGAGAGCAAGTAATATGACGACATACCAGCTATATTGGCCTTTGGGGGATAAAATAACAACATAGGTTCGATTTGGTTCCTCGTTTATCTTGTTTTTTTCCCAAAGTTCTCATATGCTGCAGCACTGGGAAGCAAGAAGGCTGTCTACTGTCCAGTTAAGATACAGCCATGACAAAATCATTTAGAACAGATGGACTGATCAAAAGGCATTTTTTTTGAAAGCAATTACGTTGCATTATTCATATTGATGCTAACGTCGGTTCGTGCACCGCGAGTGGGGTTTTTTCAAAAATAACTGCGGCTGTAGCTAGATATCGTTTTCTATTCGTTTGGAGGGATGGTCAAAGAGAGTTTTAATATATCTCTGCGTTACTGACAGATTATCTCCCTGGATGAAATAATTATGCCACTCTTTCGCGGCTCATCAGCTGTGGGGTTTTTGGTTGTACTTCTACGATGGAGTACACACGTATATTTATTAAACCTGCATACTTGGTTCTTAGCAATCTACATTATTCGTCTTAACCTGATCATTATCGACCAGCGAACAGTTTCCGTATGACATACCTATTTTGTCTATCTTTAGATTATAATAGAGCTAACGACATTCGCCACAAAGAAAAACGAAATTGAATTTCTGTTACACAAAGCAGTAAGAAGGATATGATAAATTTTCTGCATGGGCTCGCTAATCTCCACCGAGAGATGTAGTTGTCTGTAGAAAAAGAAGTGCTGAACGCTTCACGTGGACTGAGCGGACTTATTATCGTTCTAGGTTAATTCGAGCGGTATATTAAACGTCTTGAGTTCACTCTTCAGCTCATTGTCTATCATTTCCAGTGCTCATCGATATTCAGATGTACGTGGGCTTCTCATCGACGACTTCTAGTTGCCTCACTTTGTGACAAATGCAGCAAATCTATCTGACTCTCAGGTCGATGACACTGTATTACTTTGCAGGGGCAATCTTTGGCGTAACCTTTGGCTGTATTGTTTCTGATATGTAGGTTATCGTGACTATATACAGCTTCGCCTCAGCCTCATATTTCAGCGAGTATCTTCGTAATGTAGGGCAGTTCAATTGAACTATGGATACCAATTTGAGCGACATCCATGAGAGACATTTCATTGAGAAAAACATTTGATGAGGAATTCCAAAGATAATCCCAGACATATATCTGACCACTTGGATGAGAAGTACAAGTTCGAGTAAAACCCAAATGACCATCGATGGTCATCAAAAGTTTTGTTTGGAATTTAGTGATGATTAGAGTGATGCGAAAAATGTGTTGGATGATTGGCAGAATACCTCTATAGCTGGCGATTGCATATTGAATCTCGGACCAGAGGTATTTATTTTGGCGTTTGGTTGATACTTGACTTATCAAGCATTCGCTAATCGATGGAAGCCATTGCACCTGTCCTGTAAGGCATCCCTGTGGATATTATTATTGTTGCCTGTGTGCTTTATCGGCCTCAGTCAAGGATCCTGCCTGGTTCATAAATCTTTACCATCCTCTCCGGCATATCTAGCACATGAATGATACATCGATAGAATAACATTTGGTGATGATTAGAGTCATATAGAAGGGGTGTTGGATACTTGGCGTATAAAACCTCTAAGACTGGCGACTGCATATTGAATCTCGGAGCAGAGGTCTTCATTTTGCCGCTTGGTTGAGACTGGACTTATCAAGCGTTCACTAATCGATGGAAGCCATTGCATCTGCCCTTGAAGACATCTCTGTGGATATTATTATTGTTGCCTGCATGCTATATCTGTATTCATAACGGATCCTGCCTGGTTCATAAATCTTTACCATCCTCCCTGGCATATCAAGCTCATGAATGATGCATCGATAGAATAACATCGATACTTCATGGACGAGTAGCTGTATTCGTGAATTGTGACATGAAAATACGGGTGTAATTGATCGTGCTCTACCTCCGGGAATCTGATGTGATATATTAGAGATGAGATACAGTTATCCTAACATGGATCAATTTCCTACTTTCTATTCCTTGAGAAATTATCGCAGCACAATGTTATATTCGCTGTTTTTCCAATCCATTTCAACCAAGCTTGAAGAAATGCAGCTATTTACATATAATAACGATATAGCATCCTGATGACTTTCGTACATCGTGCTGATTATTTACAACTTCAAAATACATCCCCCATTATAATAAGCAACTGTTAGGGCTCGAAACTGTTCTAATACTAAGCTTCGACATGTCTATTTAACCATACCTGGCTTGGGCTTCTAGGGACTTGTCCAGGCATGGCGGGAATCATCTGGCTCCCCTCCCCTAAATATTTGTCTTAACCCTAGAACTAGGAGGGTGAAACTTAGCACATCATACCCTTGGGCAACCTCTATTGGAAAATATAAGATGACCGCTTTGTTGACGTCAGAGTGGCGTTATTTTCAAAAATTGTATTTTTTGGTATAATTTTCGGCCAGATTTTTCTTCGCAAAAACTGCATGATAAATTGTTAACTAAAAATCTAACGTGAAATGCAATAGGTTTTACCCGATTTCTATCGCGAAAAAGCAGCCATTTTGAAGAAGGAATGACCAAAAATCACGTTTCTGGTACCCCACTTAGACGCTGTTGTGAATTTACCCATGCCTCCCTGATCTGGACGGTATATGGCTCAAGATGAGCCCATTATGATGAACTAGAAATTCACATAGTGTCACCTCTCAATGTTCTGTCATTCCGGAGATAGCTTGGAAGGGGTGGAAATGATAGCCTCCAGAACTGGTAGGGATAAACCAACACTTATCCACATCATGTGAATTTCATGCACGGCATTGTGTGTTTTCAATGCATAATACTGTTATAATGAGAAAAAATACGTATGCCTCCAAGCCTGTAAAGTTCCAAAGGAGTCCTCGTCTGATAGGGTTAGCTATTCAGCTTTACATTAATTAACACACAATTCGATTTTCCATCAAATAGTATCCTTCACAGATGATTCTAACAAGATACCCGGTGAACTCTGTTCGGCCAGGAAGATTCGTCTCGATGTTCTCGAAAGGAATGCGCTTCGTCACATGCCAAAATAGGTACACGCATAAATGATCGAAATCGAAGCCTTGCTTGCACATTGGCAGTATCTTATCATGGATAACGCTTCACTCGTTCAAACTTGGTAAATCATACCTTCACAATATTATGGCATTTTATTCGCAAATTTTGCACTGGACATCCACTCGAGGAATTCAATTTCTGATATGTGAATATTGTTCTACTGGATCACGTTTTCTTGAGTCCATTATAGCACGGATGGTTAACGCCTTAGTGTATATACATCAATATAGATCTAAGTGTATGTTTTTGAGATGAAGGTATACATCTCTGTCAGTGATTTCCTTCTACGCCTCTCAGTTATCAGTTTCTCTCAAAATGGAGGATTAAATAATGATATACAGAGTTACCTGATAGATATAAATCTCCACTGCCTGAAATTAGTTTCATTCTCTTTGATTCACGACTGCGACTGAAGAACAATTATCTCTAAAAAGTAGCTGACGTCTCAACAAGACTATAATTTTTCCACCGTAGGCACTACTTCTAATCAGCCATTCCATTAATTCTAGTCTATGTACCGTCTAAATTGCCTGTAAAATAAGATTCTAAAATTCTACGGTTTTGGTAAGATCGCTTTCATCATTGACTTTAATTGGGTGATCAGACGTAGAGAAACATAGGTCATCAGCAGCTGTGGACTATAAACTCCAGATAACAGTGCAGCCACGCTTAATATATAAAGTGTAACATCCGAATATGTTGTGTTCGTGTAGCTCAGATTTGACACTTGTTCAGGTCACAAACAACTAAAAAGCGACCCTATTTAACATGTAGTAAATTTTCTGAGCACATACACATCCAGGAAACAGCATCCCCTAATATTCGCCGCCCCCACACCAGGTAACCTGGCCGTTCTGCACAACATATAAAAAAAACCCAGCATGCATTTTCCACTCCATTTTTCCGAGATACGACGGCCAGAGATAAGGTCATCCCGCCCGACACCATTAGGGCGGATTTTAGAGATCCCCAATAAAACTGGGCCAGTTTTTATACGGCTATATACGGGCGTGCATCGTGTTCACTGTTAACCAGAAAGAAAAATCGCAGAGGTCACAACAAATTGAATCTGTGTGTTCAGCTAAAATCCTTATTACCCTTACAATTTGAAAGGATTCAATAACAATCAAATCACATGAGCGCGTAACAGAGACATTGCTTTCATTTTCCATGACTGTTTTATTATCACACCCGAATCCTTAGGATAGCACAAAGTTTCCCGGAAAATGAATCTGGTAATTGGGTTCTACTTGTTTGTGTTTTTGGTTGGTGTGCTTCAAACCGACGCTCAGTGGCAACAGAGCCTATGTTCTCTTTCGGCTATGCTAATTTTTGTCCGGCGAAATTCCAGGTAAAACAATAAAAAGGGAATTCACTAATTAGTTTGCGTGATTAAGTGCCTCGGGCACAAGCTCAAATTGCCCACACAAGACGCCTAAAATTGATATATTACACTGCAAGCAACGCGCGAGAGATTTTGCTATGAAACATTATAAATCCAGTTTCGTATGTGTTCATCAATTTTCAGTGCAGAACTGGATCACAAATTTGTTATTTACTTGAAGAAGCAGCTGCTTATTGTATTTTATTTCCTCAGCAGGGGACAACTGAACTATTTGTTTTGCTCCGATGTACAAAATTATGCTTTTTAATCAACCCAAAACGTCAAAATGTAAATGTCTGTAATAAATTCTGTCCGAAACTATGTGGCTTATAAATACATTGCCGTTTTCGTATTTAAGGACGAAAGCACATCAATCTTTGACTGTTAAAATACCAGATTACTACCTCTGTGGGAGAAACTAGCCCTGTACGTTAGTTATCTTTTTAAGAAACCTCTCCGAATACTGATGATAGTTTTCCCCTGACAGCAAGTAATATGACGACATAACAGCTATATGGGCCTTTGGGGGATAAAATAACAACATAGATTCGGTTTGGTTTCTTATTTATCAGTTTTTTTCAACGTTCTCATATGCTGCAGCACTGGGAAGCAAGAAGGCTATCTATTGCCCAGTTAAGATACAGCCATGGCAAAATCATTTAGAACAGATGGACTGATCAAAAGGCAAACTTTTTTGGAAGCAATTTCGTTGCATTATTCATCTTCATGCCAACGTCAATTCGTGCTCCGCCAGTTTTGTTTTCAAAAATGACTGCAGCTGTAGCTAGATATCGTTTTCTATACGTACGGAGGGATGGTCGGAGAGAGTTTCAGTATACCTCTGCGCTATTGACAGATTATCTCCCTGGATGAAATAATTATGCCACTCTTCGCCAGCTAATCAGCTGCGGGATCCTTGGTTGTATTTCTATGATGGAGTACACGTATAGTAATTAAACCAGCATACTTGGTTCTTAGCACTCTACATTAATTGTTCGTCTTAAACTGATCATCATCGACCAACGAACGGTTTCCATCCCCTTACATCATTCTCTCCTCAAAGAAATTTTATTTTCCCAACGAGGAAGTCATTGCCTTCCATGGGCTGCATTACACTTCCGCCAATTTTGTATATTTTTAGATTATAATAGAGCTAGCGACATTCGCCACAAAGAAAAAGGAAATTGAATTTCTGTTACACAAAGCAGTGAGAAGGATATGTTAGATTTCCTGCATGAGTTCGCTAATCTCCACCGAGAGCTGCAGTTGGCTGTGGAAAAAGAAGTGTTGAACGCTTCAATTGTGCTGCGCGGACGTATATTAGTATCGTTCTAGGTTAATTCGAGCGGTATATTAAACGTCTTGAGTTCAGTCTTCAGTTGATTGTCTACCATTTCCAATGCTCATCGATATTCAGATGTAAGTGGGCTTCTCATCAACGACTTCCAGTTGCCCACTTTGCAGCGAATCGATCTGACTCTCAGGTCGATAACTCTATATGAATTTGCATGGATAATCTTTGTCGTAATCTTGGGCTGTATTCTGATATGTAGGTTACCGTGACTATATACAGCTTCATCGCAGCAACATATTTCAGCGAGTATCTTCGTAATGTATGGCAATTCAATTGAACTATGGATATCAATTTGAGCGACGCCCATGAGAGAAATTTCATTGAGAAAAAAAATTGATGAGGAATTTTGAAAGATAATTCCAAATGCATTTTGTCTGACCACTTGGATGAGAAGTACAAGTTCGATTAAAACTCCAATGTCCATCGATTACTCTCAATATCTATAGACAATGGGCCAGTTGTTGCATTTTGTTGCAGTTATTATCAGTTAATATCAACGGGAAATATATCAACGCCATTGGATGTGACAAACATATTTCATAAAATCAACAGCATCTCGGGATGTAGTCCAACAAGCAGCAAATTCATTTGGTGTGATCGTTTGAAGTAACTTGGTGTTGACTGGTCACACTTATCTTGTATCGCGCAAGATGTTTGGCAGTAAATTGCCTGTTTAGATCTCCAAAGTGTTCAAATGGTCAGTTACAATCCAGGCGTGTCTGAGATACAATATCTTCTGGATAACGAATTGGAAATTCATGAAATACTCGACTAGTTATTCTGTTGACCGCTTCTCTTGTATAAACTAGCCAGTGGTCATAAGAATGTTTTTGGAATTTGGTGATAATTATAGTCATACGAAAAGCGTGTTGGATAATTGGCGCAGAGAATCTCCGTGACTGGCGACAATCTAGGTAAACCAAGATGGTAAATCAGGGTAATACCATCTAGACGTAACGCTATGAAAAACTTCGTGCGAAATGTTCGCATAATAAGCCAATCACGACAATTTCTGACTTTTTTCTCTGACAATGATTGACGTTTACTTCACGGAGATTAACATCTTCGCGCGGCACAATCTTTTGATAATTTCTATCCCCTAACAAAGCCATACTTTTCGACGGGAGTTAACTCTTTGATCTTCACTGTTTGCCATGCAGACCGTCTGGAAATTGTCACATATTTGGACACTGTTTCCCGATAGTGTTTATATATTAGTTCAATAAGCTAGCCACCAAATTCGCATGGGATTTATATAGGGCTGAATTCACATATAATATTCCGTGATATTATATCTGAGTTTACTGAGATTGACACTGGCGACTGCATATTGAGTCTCGGACCAGAGGTATTTATTTGGCCTTCGGTTGAGACTGGACTTACCAAGCATTGGCTAAGCGATGGAAGCCATTGCACCTGTCCTGTAAGACATCCCTGTGGATATTATTATTGTTGCCTGCATGCTATATCGGCATTCATGAAGGATCCTGCCTGGCTCATAACTCTTTACCGTCCTCCCTGGCATATCCAGCTCATGAATGATGCATCAATAGAATAACATCGATACTTCATAAGCGAGTAGCTGTATTCCTGAATTGTGACATGAAAATACGCGTGTAATTGATCGTGCTCTACCTCCGGGAATCTGGTGCGATATATGAGAGATGAGATACAGTTATACTGACATGGATCAATTTCCTACTTTCTATTCCTTGAGGAATTATTACAGCACAATATTATATTCGCTGTTTTCTTTCAAATCCATTCCAACCAATCTTGGAGAAATGCAACTATTTACATATAATAACGATATAGCATCCTGGTGACTTTCGTACATCGTGTTGATTATTTACAACCTCAAAATACATCTCCCTTTATAGTAAGCAACGGGTAGGACTCGAAACTGTTCTAATACCAAGCTCCGATATGTCTATTTAACCATACCTGGCCTGGGTTTCTTTGGACTTGTCCAGGCCTGGCGGGGTGCATCTCGCTCCCCTCCTCTATATATTTGTCTTAACCCAAGAGCTAGGGGGATGAAACTTAGGACATCATACCCGTGGGTCAAGCTCTACTGGAAAATGTAAGATGACCGCTTTGATGACGTCACAAGGACGTCAGTTTCAAAAAGGTATTTTTTTTATCTAGTTTTCGGTCAGATCTTTCTTCGCAGAAACTGCATGATAAATTAGTAAATATATGTAAAAATCTAATGTGAAACGCGAAAAAGCAGGAATTTTGAAGATAAAAATGACCAAAACATCCCTTTTCTGGTAGCCCACATAGGCGCCATTTTGAATTTACCCATGATCCTCTGCTCAGGAGTTTTATGGCTCTAGATGCCCCCAGATAAGATGAACTGGAAGTTCACGAAGTGTCACATCTCAATGTTTTGTCATTCCGGAGATAGTTTGGTAGGAGGTGGGCATGATAGCCTCTAGGTCTGGTAGGGTTGGACCAACACTTATCCACATCATCTGAATTCATGCAAGGTATTGTGCTTTCTCAATGCATAATACTGTTATAATGAGAAAACATACCTATGCTTCCAAGCCTCTAAACGTCCAAAGGAGCCCTTGCCTAGTAGGGTTAACTATTCTGTTTTATATTAAGTAACACACAATTTGATCTTCCATCAAATATTATCCTTCACAGATCATTCTAACAAGATACCCAGTGAACTCTGTTCGGCCAGGAAGATTCGTCTCGATGTTCTCGAAAGGAATGCGCTTCGTCACATGCCAAATAGGTACACACATAAACGATCGAATTCGAAGTCTTGCTTGCTCAGTGGCATTATCTTATCATGGCTAACGTTTCACTCGTTCAAACTTGGTAATTCATACCTTCAGATTACTGTTGCATTTTATTCGCAAATTTCGCACTGGATATCCACTTGACGAAATCAATTTCTGAAATATGAATATTGTTCTACTGGATCGCGTTTCTTGAGTTCATTATAGCACCGATGGCTAACGCCTTAGTCTATATACATGAATATCGATCTAAGTGTATGTTTTTGAGATGAAGGTATACATCTCTCTCCGTGATTTCATTCTACGCCTCTCACTAATCAGTTTCTCTCAAAACGGAGGATTAAATAATGATGTACAGAGTTACCTGATAGATATAAATCGTCACTGCCTGGAATTAGTTCCAATGTCTTGGATTTACGACAATGACTGGAAGAGCAATTATCTCTAAAAAGTATCTGACGTTTCAACAAGACTATAATTTTCTCGCCGCAGGCACTACTTCTGATCAGCCATTCCATTAATTCTAGTCTATGCGCCGTCTAAATTACCTGCAAAATACTATTCTAGACTTCAAAGGCTTCGGTAAGATCGCATTAATCATTGACTTTAATGGGTGATCAGACGTACTGAAGCACATGTTATCAGCAGCTGTAGACTATAAACTCAAGATAACATTGCGGCCACGCTTAATATATAAAGTGTAACATCCGAATATGTTTTTTGTGTAGCTAATTTGACACTTGTCAGGTCACAAACAACTTAAAAGCGACCTTATTTAACATGTAGTAAATTTTCTGCACACATACATATCCAGAAAACTGCCACCACACCAGGTAGCCTGGCCGTTCTGCACAAACATATAAAAAAATAGCATGCATTTTCCACCCCATTTTTTCCGAGATACGACGGCCAGAGATAAGGTCATCCAGCCCGACACCATTACGACGGATTTTAGAGATCACCATTAAAACTGGCCCAGTTCTTATAAGGCTATATACGGGCGTGCATAGTGTCTACTGTTCACCAGAATGAAAAATCTCAGAGGTCACAACAAATTAACCCTGTGTGTACAGTCAAAATCCTTATTATCCTTAAAATTCGAAAGGATTCAATAAGAATCAAATCACATGAGCGCGTAACAGAGACATTGCCTTCATTTTCCATGACTGTTTTATTCTCACCCGAATCCTTGCAATATCATGAAGTTTCCCGGGGAATGATTCTGGTAATTGGGATTTACTTGTTTGTGTTTTTAATTGGTGTGCTCCAAAACGACACTCATTAGCAACAGAGCCTATGTTCTCAAACCTTTCGGTTATGCTAATATTTGTCCTGCGAAATTCCAGTCAAAACAGTTAAAAGGGCATTCACTATCCTGACATTCTCGGAGGTGCATGAATGTAAGTTTGCGCGATGTTCGTGACTCGGACACAAGCTCAAATTGCACACACAAGACGTCTAATATAGATAACATTGCAAGTAACGCTCGAGAGGTTTTGTAATGGAACATTATTAATCCAGGCAATAACCGTTCGTATTTTGTCATAAATTTTCTGTGCTGAACTAGATCACAAATTTGTTAATTACTTGAAAAAGCAGCTGCTTACTCTATTTTATTTCCTCAGCAGAGGACAACTGAGCTATTTGTTTTGCTTCGATGTACAGAACTATGCTTTTTAATCAACCCAAAACGTCAAAATGTAAATATTTCTGAGATAAACGCTGTCCGAAATGATGTGGCTTGCAAATACATTGCCGTTTGCGTATTTTAGGAACAAAAACTCATCAATCAATGAGTGTAAAAATACCGGATTACTACCTCTATGAGAGATATAGCCCTGTATGTAAGTTATCTCTTTAAGAATCGTCACCGAATACTGATGAAAGTTTTCCCCCTGATAGCAAGGAATATAACCACAGAACAGCTATATGGGCCTTTGGGGGATAAAATAACAACATAGGTTCGATTTGGTTCCTCGTTTATCTTGTTCTCATATGCTGCAGCACTGGGAAGCAAGAAGGCTATCTACTGTCTAGTTAAGATACAGCCATGACAAAATCATTCAGAACAGATGGACTGATCACAAGGCAATTTTTTTTGGAAGCAATTTCATTGCATTATTCATATTGATGCCAACGTCGGTTCGTGCACCGCGAGGTGGTTTTTTTTTTAAAAATGACTGCAACTGTAGCTATATATCGTTTTCTAGTCGTATGGAGGGATGGTCAAAGAGTGTTTCAATATATCTCTGCGTTACTGACAGATTATCTCCCTGCATGAAATAATTATGCCACTCTTTCGCGGCTCATCAGCTGTGGGGTTTTTGGTTGTACTTCTACGATGGAGTACACACGTATAGTTATTAAACCTGCATACTTGGTTCTTAGCAATCTACATTATTCGTCTTAACCTGATCGTCATCGACCAACGAACAGTTTCCGTATGACCTGCATATGGCGTATACATATCTCGCTTAGTAGCATTTGCTAGATCCTGTGTTAAATGTGATGATTTTAATCAACGTCACAAAACATTATTGCAAAAACTTATAAAACAGGGCTATTCCACCAAGCGCCTCCACTCAAAGTTTCTCAAATTTGGCGATACATATCCCATGCTGATAGCAAAATACGAACGTAGCGTGCAAGATCTATGGCGCTACGTTTCGTAACTTGTGTCTAATTCCGCTTAACCCGGGGCTAGGGGCCGTATGAGCCCATGTACTTCAAGATCCTCATGGTACTTCTCATATGAACAGTCACAATCAAGCACTGAGATACATCTTTTTTAGATGACGACTCTATAACGAAATAGCTATGGATTAAGAAATACTGATAAGCGATACGGGATTTGATATTTTGGAACATCATGATGTCTTGCCGGCATCATTGAAAACTGTTGACCGCTTCTCTCTTGCAGGAAACAAGCCTATGTTTATGTATGCTATGATTGTCTTTTTGAATTTGGTGCTAATACTGTTATATGGAAAATGGAATAGGTCTTTGGATTATGGACGCGGATATTCTCTAATGGACGACGGCTGGATTATGAATGACGGACTAGACGCTCATGCTTATGTGGATCGATTAGATCCCCTTACATTCATCCTCTCCTCGAAGAAGTTTGATTTTCCCCAACGACGGAACCATTGTCTCCGACGAGCTGCATTACACTTCCGCCTATTTTGCCTATCTTTAGATTATAATAGAGCTAGCGACATTCACCACAAAGAAAAACGAAATTGAACTTCTGTTACACAAAGCAGTAAGAAGGATATGATAAATTTTCTGCATGGGCTCGCTATTCTCCACCGAGAGATGTAGTTGTCTGTAGAAAAAGTGCTGAACGCTTCACGTGGACTGAGCGGACGTATATTATTATCGTTCTGGGTTAATTCGAGCGGTATATTAAACGTCTTGAGTTCACTCTTCAGCTGATTGTCTATCATTTCCAATGCTCATCGATATTCAGATGTGCGTGGGCTTCTCATCGACGACTTCTAGTTGCCTCACTTTGTGACAAATGCAGCAAATCTATGCGACTCTCAGGTCGATGACACTGTATTACTTTGCAGGGGCAATCTTTGGCGTAACCTTTGGCTGTATTGTTTCTGATTTGTAGGTTACCGTGAATATATACAGCTTCGCCTCAGCAACATATTTCAGTATCTTCGTATGTAAGACATTTCAATTGAACTATGGGTACCAATTTGAGTGACATCCATGAGAGACATTTCATTGAGAAAAACATTTGATGAGGAATTCTGAAAGATAATTCCAAAGACATATGTCTGTCCATTTGGATGAGAAATGCAAGTTCGATTAAAACTCCAATGCCCTTCGATTACTGTCAATATCTACGGACAATGGGCCAGTTGTTGCATTTTGTTGCAGTTATTATCAGTTAATATCATCGGAAAATATCTTAACGCTATTGGATCTGACAAACATATTTCATAAAATCAAGTACATCTCGGAATATAGTCCAACAAGCAGCAAATTCATTTGCTGTGCTCTTTGCTGTGTTAGATTCTTGGTATGTGCTTTAGAATAGGTTAACCAGAAGACTATACTGTGAAGTCATGTGGCTTTGTCAGTATGTCGGCACCTCTTCCCACTTCCCCTATATGTGTTGTAACTTTTAAAAGTAACTTGGCTTTGACTAGTCAAGCTCATATCGTATCGCGCAAGATGTTTGGCAGTACATTGTCTGTTTAGATGTCCAAGGTGTTCCAATGAACAGCTACAATCCTCGCGTGTCTGGGATACAATATCTTCTGGATAACAATTTGAAAATCCATAGAATACTTGGCAGTGATTCTGTTGACCGCTTCTCCTGTATTAACTAGCTAGTGGTCATCAGAAAAGCGTTTTGGATAATTGGCGCAGAAATCTTCATGGCTGGCGACTGCATATTGCATCTCGGACCAGAGGCCTTTATTTTGGCCTTAGGTTGAGACTGACTCTATCAAGCATTCTCCAATCGATGGAAGCCATTGCACCTGCCATGTAAGACATCTCTGTGGATATTATTATTGTTGCCTGCATGCTATACCGGCCTCCATGAATGATCTTGCCTGGCTCATAAATTTTTACCATCCTCCCTGGCATATCAAGCTCATGATATCAGGTCGATAGAATAACATCGATACTTCAAGGACGAGTAGCTGTATTCGTGAATTGTGACATGAAAATACGGGTGTAAGTGATCGTGCTCTACCTCCGGGAATCTGGTGTGATATATGAGAGACGAGATACAGTTATCCTAACATGGATCAATTTCCTACTTTCTATTCCTTGAGGAATTATCGCAGCACAATGTTATATTCGCTGTTTTTCAAATCCATTCTAACCAAGCTGGAAGAAATGCAACTATTCACATATAATAACGATATAGCATTCTGTTGATTTTCGTACATTGTGCTAATTATTTACAACCTCAAAATACATCCCAAATTACAGTAAGAAATGGTTAGGTCTCGAAACTGTTCTAATACTAAGCTCCGACATGTCTATTTAACCATACCTGTCCTGGGCTTTTTGGGACCTGTCCAGGCCTGGCGGGGAGTATCTCGCCCCTTCCTCTAATTACTTGTCTTAACCCTAGAGCTAGGAGGATCAAACGCACCACAAAATGTAAGCCGACCGCTTTTGATGACGTTACAGTGACATGACGTTCGAAAAGGCATTTTTGGTCTATTTTCCTGTCAGATCTTTCTTCTCAAAAACTGCGTGAGAAATCAGTAAATGAAATGCAACAGGTTCTGTCCGATTTCCCTCACGAAAAAGCGGGAATTTTGAAGAAAAAATGCCAAGAACTTGACTTTTCTGGTACCCCACATAGACGCCCTGGTACCCCACATAGACGCCCTGGTACCCCACATAGACGCCCTGGTACCCCACATAGACGCCCTGGTACCCCACATAGACGCCATTTTGAATTTACACATGATCATTTGCTCAAGATGTTATATGGCTCAAGATAAGCCCCATAAGTTGAAGTACAAAGTCACGGAGTCTCAACTCTCTATGTTTTGTCATTTCGGAGATAGTTTGATAAGGGGGGGGGGGGGCATGATAGCCCCACGCCTGGTAGGATTACACCAACACTTATCCACATCATCTGAATTTTATGCACGGTGTTGTGTGTTTTCAATGAATAATACTGTTATAATGAGAAAAATACCTATGCCTCCAAGCCTGTAAATGTCCAAAGAAGCCCTCGCCTGATAGGGTTAACTATCCAGTTTTATATTAAGCAACACACAGTTCGATTTTCCATCAAATAGTATCCTCCACATATGATTCCAACATGATACCCGGTGAGCTCTATTCGGCCAGGAAGATCCTTCTCGATGTTCTCGAAAGGAATGCGCTTCCTCACATGCCAAAATAGGTACACGCATAAATGATCGAAATCGAAGCCTTGCTTGCCCAGTGGCATTATCTTATCATGGCTAACGTTTCACTCGTTCAAACTTGGTGAAGCACACCTTCCCAATACCGTTGCGTTTTATTCGCAAATTTCGCACTGGATATCCACTCGACGAATTCAATTTCTGATATGTGAATATTGTTCTACAGATCGCGTTTTCTTGAGTTCATTACAGCACCGATGGCTAACGCCTTAGTCTATATACATCAATATCGATCTAAGTGTATGTTTTTGAGATGAAGGTATACATCTCTGTCAATGATTTCCTTCTACGCCTCTCACTAATCAGTTTCTCTCAAAACGGAGGATTAAATAATGATGTACAGAGTTACCTGATACTCTATATATCGTCACTGCCGGGAATTATTTCCAATGTCATGGATTTACGACAGTGACTGGAAGAACAATTATCTCTAAAATGTATCTGACGTTTCAACAAGACTATAATTTTCTCACCGCAGGCACTACTTCTAATCAGGCATTCCATTAATTCTAGTCTATGCGCCGTCTAAATTACATGTAAAATACTATTCTAGACTTCAAAGGCTTCGGTAAGATCGCATTAATCATTGACTTTAATTGGATGATCAAACGTACAGAAGCACATGTTATCAGCAGCTGTAGGCTATAAACTCAAGATAACATTGCGGCCACGCTCAATATATAAAGTGTAACATCCGAATACGCTGTTCTTTCTTAAGGATTCAATAAGGATCTGGTTCTTAAGGATTCAATAACAAACAAATCACATGAACGCGTAAGAGAAACATTGCTTTGACTTTTCATGGCTGTTTTATTATCACACCCGAATCCTTAGGATAGCACAAAGTTTCCCGGAAAATGATTCTGGTAATTGGGTTCTACTTGTTTGTGTTTTTGGTTGGTGTGCTTCAAAAGGACGCTCAGTAGCAACAGAGCCTAGCATCTCAAACCCTTTTTTTTGGCTGTGCTAATTTTTGTCCCGCAAAATTCCAGGTAAAACAATAAAAAGGTCATTCACTATCATGACATTCTCGGATGAGCATGCATGTAAGTTTGCGCGATTGAGTGCTTCGGGCACAAGCTCAAATTGGCCACCCAAGACGCCTAATATTGATATATCACACTGCAAGCAACGCGGTTTTGCTATGAAACATCATTAATCCAGTTTCGTATTTGCTCATCAATTTTCAGTGCAGAACTAGATCTCAAATTCGTTAATTACTTGAAGAAGCAACTGCTTACTGTATTTTATTTCCTCAACAGAGGACAACTGAGCTATTTGTTTTGCTCCGATGTACAGAATTATGCTTTTCAATCAACCCAAAACGTCCGAATGTAAATATTTCTGTGATAAACGCTGTCCGAAACTGTGTGGCTTTCAAATACCTTGCCGTTTTCATATGTTAGGAACGAAAGCACATCAACCATGGACTGTAAAAATATCAGATTACTACCTCTGTGTCTCCGAATACTGATAAAAGTTTTTCACTGATAGCAAGTAATATAACGACATAACAGCTATATTGGCCTTTGCGGGATAAAATAACAACATAGGCTCGATTTGGTTCCTCGTTTATCTTGGTTTTTTTCCAAACTTCTCAAATGCTGCAGCACTGGGAAGCAAGAAGGCTGTCTACTGTCCAGTTAAGATACAGCCATGACAAAATCATTTAGAACAGATGGACTGATCAAAAGGCATTTTTTTTGGAAGCAATTACGTTGCATTATTCATATTGATGCTAACGTCGGTTCGTGCGCCGCGAGTGTTTTTTTTTCAAAAATAACTGCGGCTGTAGCTAGATATCGTTTTCTATTCGTATGGAGGGATGGTCAAAGAGAGTTTTAATATATCTCTGCGTTACTGACATATTATCTCCCTGGATGAAATAATTACGCCAATCTTTCGCGGCTCATCAGCTGTGGGGTTTCTGGTTGTACTTCTACGATGGAGTACACACGTATAGTTATAATAATAATCTGCATACTTGGTTCTTAGCAATCTACATTATTCGTCTTAACCTGATCGTCATCGACCAACGAACAGTTTCCGTATGACATGCTTATGTGGACCGATTAGATCCCCTTACATTCATCCTCTCCTCAAAGAAGTTTGATTTTCCCCAACGACGGAACCATTGTCTCCGACGAGCTGCATTACACTTCCGCCTATTTTGTCTATCTTTAGATTATAATAGAGCTAGCGACATTCGCCACACAGAAAAACGAAATTGAATTTCTGTTACACAAAGCAGTAAGAAGGATATGATAAATTTTCTGCATGGGCTCGCTAATCTCCACCTAGAGATGTAGTTGTCTGTAGAAAAGGAAGTGCTGAACGCTTCACGTGGACTGAGCGGACGTATATTATTATCGTTCTAGGTTAATTCGAGCGGTATATTAACCCTATCTGGCCTGGGCTTTTTGAGACCTGTCGTGGCCTTGACCTGTCGTGGCCCCCCCTAATTATTTTTCTTATCCCTTGAGCTAGGGAGCTGAAACTTACCACACTATACCCTTGAGACAAGCTCTACCAGAAAATGTAAAAAATCCAAGATGGCCGCTTTGATGACGTCACAGTGACGTCATTTTTAAAAACGGCATTTTTTGGTCGATTTTCCGATCAAATTTTTCGAATTTTTTTATTTATGCAATTTCTCGGCAAAAACAGCATGATAAATTAGTAAATATTAATGTCATGTGAAATAAAATAGTTTTTGCCCACTTTTCATCGCAGAAAAGCAGAAATTTTGAAGAAATATGACAAAAACATCACTTTTCTGGGACCCCACATGGTCGCCATCTTGAATTTACTCATGATCCTCTCCTGAAAGGGGGGTCATGCAAATAGGCTCAAAATGACCCCAATATGATAAACTATAAAGTCACGGAGTTTCAGCTCTCTATTTTTTGTTGTTCCGGAGATGGCCCAGAAAGTTTGGTAGGGAGGGCCATTTTGGCCCCCCCCCCACCCCAGGCCAGGTAGGGTTAAACGTCTTGAGTTCACTCTTCAGCTGATTGTCTATCATTTCCAATGCTCATCGATATTCAAATGTACGTGGGGTTCTCATCGACGACTTCTAGTTGCCTAACTTTGTGACAAATGCAGCAAATCTATCCGACTCTCAGGTCGATGAAACTATATTACTTTGTAGGGGCAATCTTTGGCGTAACCTTGGGCTGTATTGTTTCTGATATGTAGGTTACCGTGACTATATACAGCTTCGCCTCAGCAACATATTTCAGCGAGTATCTTCGTAATGTATGGCAATTCAATTGACCTATGGGTACGAATTTAAGCGATATCCATGAGAGAAATTTCATTATGAAAAACATTTGATGAGGAATTCCAAAGATTATTCCAAAGACATATATCTGTCCACTTGGATGTGAAGTACAAGATCGATTCAAATTTTTAATGTCCTTCTATTATTCTCAATATTTGTGGACAATGGGCCAGTTGTTGCATTTTGTTGCAGTTATTATCAACGAGAAATATATGAACGCCATTGGATCTGACAAACATATTTCATAAAATCAGGTACATCTCGGGATGTAGTCCAACAAGCGGCAAATTCATTTGATGTGCTCTTTTAAAGTAACTTGATCTTGACCAGTCAAACTTATATCGTATCGCGCAAGATGCCTGACAGTACATTGCCTGTTTAGATCTCCAAATAGTTCAAATGAGCAGAATACAATCAGAATTTGTTTGGAATTTGGTGATGATTAGAGTCATATAGAAGGGGTGTTGGATAATTGTCGCAGAAAACCTCTAAGGCTGGCGAAGGCATATTGAATCTCGGACCAGAGGTATTTATTTTGACCTTAGGATGAGACTGGACTTATCAAGCATTCACTAATCGATCGAAGCCATTGCACCTATCCTGTAAGACATCCCTGTGGATATTATTATTGTTGCCTGCATGCTATTTCTGCAGTCATGACGGATCCTGCCAGGTTCATAAATCTTTACCATCCTCCCTGGCATATCAAGCTCATGAATGATGCATCGATAGAATAACATCGATACTTCATGGACGAGTATTAGTATTAGTATATTGTGACATGAAAATACGCGTGTAATTGATCGTGCTCTACCTCCGGGAATCTGGTGTGATATATGAGAGATGAGATACATTTATCCTGACATGGATCAATTTCCTACTTTCTATTCCTTGAGGAATTATCGCAGTACAATATTACATTCGCTGTTTTTCAAATCCATTCCAACCAAGCTTGAAGAAATGCAACTATTCACATATAATAGCGAAATAGCATCCTGATGATTTTCGTACAACGTGCTAATTTATTTACCGCCTCAAAATACATCCCCCGTTATAGTAAGCAACGGTTGGGGCTCGAAACTGTTCTAATACTAAGCTCAGATATGTATATTTAACCATACCTGGCCTGGGCTTATTGGGACTTGTCCAGGGCTGGCGGGGAGCATCTGGTTCCCCTCCCCTAAATATTCACCTGGAAAAAAGTTAAGCACCCCCATGAACATTTACAAAGGTATATGTATTGGCCGATATCCGCAGTGTGCACGCACAGTAAGTTTGTAAAACTGCATGCTATCATGTAAATTCATGTTCTGGTTACAAGAAAACACAATAATGACAGTTTTCTTTATCATGTTAATGATGGCACTGACGTACCAAAAAAGTAACTGTTTGAGCTCAGAATAATACCCGTTACAATGGAGCTGGAGAGTCAACCAGGCAACATGGTTTGGATATGAATGGATAAAAAAAGTCATTTGTAACGAGGGAAAGTTTTCCAGTTCAATGTCTGGTGTATCCTCCACGTGCTTGGATATCTGCCTCTACCCGGCGTCGCATCCCCCCCAGTCAATCGTCGTATCCGTTGCATAGGAAACTGTCGCCATTCCTGGTGCAAAGCTGCTTCCAACTCACGCAGATTTTGTACTGGAGGTTCACGTGCTTGTATTCGACGCCCAAGAATGTCCCAAATGTACTCCAGTGGATTCGGATCAGGACTCATGTATTATATCTGAATGAATGCTGTCACTGCACGAGAACGGTGCGGTCTAGCGTTGTCATCCATAAGCACAGGTCTGGCAGCAAGAGGATGGTTATCAAAATGGGAGACAACAACTGGGGCAAGGACATCCCGGGTGTACTGATCGCCAGTCAGATTCCCACCATGTCAAGCTTACAGCAATGAGAGACACAGCCCCACGCCATTACTGAACCCTCACAAAGGCAACTGTCGGTTTGATGTTTCTTGGTATATAGGCTGTATTTGGCTGCCTCCAAACTCTCACGCGTCCATCGGTTACATGAAGAAAGAACCGGCTTTCATCCGACCAATGAATTCTTCGCCAACTCCTCAGATTACGGCGATGTCGTGCTATACACCAAGCTAAACGTACTCGTTGGTGATGATCACTCAGGAGAGGACGTTTGATGACCGATATCCGGCACTTCTTATAGGCGATTCCTGACCGTTCTCGTGAAAAAACGACGATTTGGTAACCAGAGGATCTTTAGAACAGTGTTTGTGGCGAATGAATCCCGCCGAATTAGCCTCAGAAGTGCCCTGTCTTGACGTTGTGATGTCATCCGGGGTCGTCCGGAACGTGGACGGTCCTTCGCCTCATTGGTTTGCCTGTGTTTCCTCACCAGACCGCTGATAACTGTGTAATGGATATTGAATTGACGATCAATTGCTTTAAAGGACATACCGGTTGAATGCATACCAATAATTTGCCATCTCTGTGCATCTGATATCCTTCTCCGTGCCATGGTGACAGATAATGATTGAATATTGCAACCCATGCACATTAAATACCGAAATATGGGGTGTGCACAAACTGCATTCGGGAAAATTCGTGGGTTCCCTTTTCCACATGCTCCCCATGATATTTTTTCGTGTCACTTTCCATGAAGGACGTTGGCCGCCATTTGTTGGATCATCACTACTATCATACCTACCACCAGACACAGGCTGAACCTTAACATTGGTGTGTAATTAGTCATTATATTAGGGGGTGCTTAACTTTTTTTCCATGTGTATATTTGTCTTAACCCTAGAGCTAGGGGGGTGAAACTTATCAGATCATACCCTTGGGTCAAGCTCAACTGGAAAATGTAAGATGACCGCTTTGATGGCGTCACAATGACGTCATTTTCAAAAAAGGCATTTTTTGGTCTAATTGACAGCGCCAAGGCCTGGTAGGCTTAAACCAACACTTATCCACATTATGTCAATTGTATGCACGGTATTGTGTGGTTTTAATGAATAATACTGTTACAATGAGAAAAATACCTATGCCTCCAGGCCGGAAAGGCCAAATGAGCCCAAGCCTGGTAGGGCTAACTATTCTGTTTTATATTAAGCAACACACAATTTGATTTTCAGTGAAATAGTATACTCCACAGATGAATCTAACAAGATACCCGGTGAACTCTGTTCGGCCAGGAAAATTCTTCTCGATGTTCTCGAAGGGAATGCGCTTCGCCGCATGCCAAAATAGGTGTACGCATAAATGATCGAAATCGAAGCCTTGCTTGCCCAGTGGCATTATCTTATGATGGCTAACGTTTCACTCGTTCAAACTTGGTAATTCATACCTTCAGAATACTGTTGCATTTTATTCGCAAATTGCGCACTGGATATCCATTCGACGAATTCAATTTCTGAAATATGAATATTGTTCTACTGGATCTCGTTTTCTTGAGTTCATCATAGCACCGATGGCTTACGCCTTAGTGTATATACATCAATATCGATCTAAGTGTATGTTTCTGAGATGAAGGTATCCATCTCTGTCCGTGATTTCCTTCTGTGCCTCTCATTAATCAGTTTCTCTCAGAACGGAGGGTTAAATAACGATGAACAGTGTTAGCTGATAGAGTCCCTAAACGCATATAAATGGCCACTGCCAGGAATTAGTTCCAATGTCTCGAATTCACAATAGTGACCGGAAGAACCAGTATCTCTAAAAAATAGCTGACGCTTCAGCAAGAGTATAATTTCTCCACTACAGGCATTACCTCTAATCAGGCATTCCATTAATTCTAGCCTGTGCGCCGTCTAAATTAACTGTAAACCACTGTTCTGGAGATCCAAGGTTTCGCAGGATCGCATTCATCATTGACATTACTGAGTCTGAACGAGCTGTAGGCTATAAACTCAAGATACCACTGAGGCCATGCTTAATATATAAAGTGCAACATCCGAATACGTTGTGTTCGTGTAGCTCAGATTTGACGCTTCTTCAGGTTACAAACCACAAAACGGTGGCCTTATTTAATATGAAGTAAATCGTCTGAGCACATCTTCAGGAAACTGTGTTCCTTACTATCGGACACCACCACACCAGGTAGCCTGGCCTTTCCGCTCAATCATATAACAAAACATTTAGCATATATTGTCCACTCCGAGATACGAGTGGACGCATTCCCGAGATACGACGGCCAGAGATAAGGTTTTTCCGAAACATATGAAGTGGATATAAAGTGGTTTTGATATTTTTGAGACTAAAATATTATAGAAACATTTTAAAATACATCACAAACCATTTATGGTCCAGTCAGGTATAGTGGTGAATTCATGTTCGCCGGAAGTCAAGCCCTGATGATAATCTTATACCCCAAAAATGCAATGGTGGTTTATTGACAGAGGTTTATTGACCTGCAGAAAATACTCTGAACTATCCCAAACGATTTAGGATATTCATAAAATTTTGATTTTTTAAATTGAAGTAGGATAGATTTGCGTACGTTGAAAAATAGGATTATGATAAATAAACAGAACTTGACAAATGCGTCGGAAACGCATTTCTGAAGCACACCCTTGGGAACGCGATTTGAGAAGAAGTAAATGTTTTACCAAAATAAACTGGGAACTACATATCAGCTAGCCGCTAGATTTCGAGTGGCCCTGAATCATATTCATCGTAGCTCATTATAGGTATGTATCAGATTAAATCTAGAATTTTGATATATCATCTTTGTACGTTCCAGGTACATGTGTTTTAATATCAATCAATAATTTAGACCGAAATTCCAGAGATGTAAGCAGATTTGTACCTTTTCTCTACAACGGAAGTTACCTCATTTACTCATCACAAATCCTGAGAGTTATCCGCATCTAATAACACAAGTTAAAGCGTAACAACATGGCTTACAGAACTCATTTGATTATTGATCCTTCATCGCGATGTTATTTTTAAATCCAGTGCATTGTAATACTGTAAAGGTTTCTATGAATGTATTTCATTATTTCGCTCAACATCATTGTATGTTAGCGTTGTGTTTCACCAACCAACGACCATGTATGCATGCTATAATTCAGGTATGTTGCCTTGTATATGATAGAAATCTTTCTCCAGATGGGTAAGGATGCAAGATGAAAATATTATCTGTCCAATATTTGTGACCCATTTTACCTGTATAGACACAACAATCTGCATGAACATTGACATATATTATATTTTTCGTCTGAAATTTGCGAGGAAGAGAGTGAACATGACTTTTTACTGATCGACGCTGACACCGCGTGCACTGGGTAGAGGGCGAATTCGTGAACGCAAACATTTGCATCAATATTGCTTCCAAGTAAATCGCCACCTCCGAAGACTTTTGTTAAAATGAAAGTTGGCTTTATCAACTGTTGCGAAAACTTAAGTATGATCGGTTTATACGTTGAAGTGACCATACCTGTTATACAACGATAAAGGAAATCTACTTGCCAAGCGTTGCCAGCCTACCTTAAATTAAACAACAAAGCGCGTAATTAACACAGCACAAAAAGTTATGTTTAATGGGAAATTCTTGCGAAGGTCACTCAAATGTATGGGAAATGTATTTTGAATGGTTGCTACAAGCATTTACCATACATTTCCTATATATTTGAGCGATCTTTGCAAGCATTTGCTACAGCAGAAAATGTAAGGTAAATTATAACTTTTTGTGTACTGTGAAAATATAAACAGTGTCAAATTTCGTGGAGATTTGCAATCCATATTTATGACCGGGGAAAAGGTTTGATGACAAAACTTATATTGCGATTCAGAAATTATACAGAAAATTGCATATGGCACGGTTAGGTGAGCCGTCTCGGGATGTGCCTTCTCACACTTGAGACCAGTAATACTATGGATTACTTAAATTCTGATGAAAATTTCAGATATTTGAACTTGAATAATTGAGTCTGCTCCAAGACGTTCATGGTCTGGTCATCTGTCTGTTTCTGGTTCAATGTGTGTTTTGTCACATGCAAACGTATCATTCAAGGTTTAAGGTTCTTTATTTGATAATCATAGCGCCCGTCATTGAGCAGATATACAATCAAGCGGAGATAATTAAATATATAGAATAACCTAGATCATCAGAAATAATTTGATTTACAGATTTAAATTATGATCTTACTGACTAATGGGCATATCAGTATCTGTGTGTAACACTAAAAACGTATATTAGTTATATTATTTGTCATTCCTGTACCAGTAATACATTTGTCATGTTTAGATGCAGGACCATCAATCATATTGCTACATGTACGTGCGCTCATACAATCATGGACAAACTGACCTAAAGTTTTCACAATAATTGGATCCTCGCACGATAAAAGCCAAATAAATTTGTTTGAAATATCGAGTTGAGAAAAGTTAGCATTCATGCTATCACATTTAAATAGAAATTTGTCCAGAAAATTATCATATTTATTACATTCCATTAAAAATGGAATTCATCTTCTACCTTACCAGCATTGCAAATAGTACATAAACGCTTATCTGGTGGTACTTTGACATACCTACCTTTCGCAATCTGGAGGTCATGGCTATTTGTTCGTAGCTTACATAAATCACTGCGATGATCACGATTCGGAATAAATAGGTAAGGTTCCAACACAAAATATAGCTTGGAATTCTATATGTTCTGAGTTTGTTAGCATGAGCTACGCTGGGGCTGTTGGTAAACAGTATTTAAGCATGGAACAAATAACATCAAGTAGCATAGGACGTCGACCGAGTTCACCTAACACAGCACAGTTTGTACATTTGGAGTTGACCCCTACACTATATTAACAGTACTTCAAGTTAAGTCTATGAAGTGGTTCGTTCTTAAGAAAGTTATCTAAAAATTCTTTTTTTACTCAATTTTGTGGGGGTTTTTACCCAATTTTCGTATCATTCATATGCACTGTGCGTAGCCTCATAGATTCTGTGCTCCGCGGACGTCTATTAGTTGTTGCCTGTCCCATCGGCATCCTTCCCAAGTACATAGCCCGTGATGATCTTGCCTTAACAAATTAGTACCTTTTCCCTATGGAAACATTAAGATCCTCTATTGACGAGCAATGCTTTCCAATCGAACTCCCATTGCTCAGTGGATGTTATTTGAAGATTGCTTGAGACAATGAAACCTCGCACGCTCCACGCTTAGCAGTCTCCTGGGGAGTTTGGTATTTGTTCAACGTATTACCGAGATTATGATGGAGAAATTAGGGAACAGTGTAGATGGAGGTTTATCAAGGGAGGAAAATTTTAAATTTTGCGAGCATTGCTATCAACAGAGGCTACAATATAATCTCAATTTAACTCAACTAGAGAAAAAGTAACTAGGATTTGACTTCCGGCCATTATACCAGACTGGGCCAGAAGCGGTTTGTTATATATTTTAAAATGTGTCTATGATATTTAACTCTCAAACGCATCAAAAACAACATTATTCAAATTTTGATAGGAAATAAATCTGGGCCAGTTTGATTGCTCGCCCACAAATTCGCTGTGGTTGTGTCGGGAGGAATGACCTTATTTATGCCAGTCGTATTATATTGTGAGAAACTTATATGCTGATTTGTTTATATGTTTGAACCGAAAAGCCAGGCTACCTTTGTGGCGGCGAATATTAGTTTTTCAATATGTGCTCAGCCTATTTACTACATATCAAGTAAAGGTCGTTTTAGTGACTTAACCCCCCACCAGCTTGTATTCCACTAAACCGAGTTATACCCCTTTGACTGTATGTAAATATTTCACAACCAAGAAAAAATGACTAACCAACTCAAATTGG
Source organism: Hanleya hanleyi (assembly GCA_036873755.1). Classification (NCBI taxonomy): domain Eukaryota; kingdom Metazoa; phylum Mollusca; class Polyplacophora; order Lepidopleurida; family Hanleyidae; genus Hanleya; species Hanleya hanleyi. The sequence goes on along the minus strand of JAVTVY010017823.1, from coordinate 11,328 downwards.
CTCTCGAAGTAATTCTCTCTTTGTCATGGCAAAGTCGTACTCCATAAATATGCCGAATTTGGCAGAAATTTGTCAACCCACAAAAAAACGACAACCAAGAAAAGTAGAGCTTCACCGGCAGTTGTTGGCGTAGCCCATCTTGCCACATGGATATTGTTTTGTATAGGCTATATAAAACGTTGTATCGTTATACCGCGTTTTAATGCTTATAAACTATGAGACACGATACAGTTTCTTTTTTCAGTTCTGGACAACGGCTGGCTATTGAATGTCGGAAGGGGGTCATTTTTGGATCAGTAATTTGGATATGGCCCTCACTGGATGTCACCGGTTGGAATAAAAAAGTTGACACGACCTAACTCTGTCCATATAGTGCTAAGTCGTATGCAATGAAGATTAAACAGATTAGAGTTAGATATCCTTCTTCAGGTAGATATACCCTCGTTTTCCAGAGGGTGTATTTTTTGCTCAATTGACACATGAATATTGCCGACTGTGATACAAACAACACCTTGTATAACACCACGTAGAATTCCGTATAATATTATGGATAATGTGCAGAAAGATTAGATCATTAATAACTGGATTATGACTACTGAAGTACACGTTCCGCCTTCTCTGGAAGGGAATATTTTGTCAAGCTGATATTTGGATACGTCTCCTGAATGATGTTATACAATTGAGATACAAAACCAAATTCTAATTGTATATGACACTGGCATTTATACTTAATACAATATAATAAATGTTAGACAGACAGGCGTATTAATAAGTTAGACATGACATTTAATCGAACGTATCCCCTTTTTCAATAGGGAGATTTTTTGCTCAAATACCATTTGAGTTTTACCCCCAAGATCGCGACCCTTGATGTTATAAACAGCGCTACCTAGTGCTGAATAATAAATCATGATGTTTAGGTAGATTGGATCAGTATTAAGGGACCAATGCAAGTACATATACCCCCGGTTGGAGAAGGGAGTAGTTTTCAGCTGACATTTGGATATATCCCCGCCGTGAGGCCATATTGAATTACATAACCAAATCATGATATTATATAACGCTGCTATTACCGATGAGTAATATGTGATGAAGTTCAGACAGATTGTGTCATTAATAACAGTGATAATTGTGAAGTCATCTATCCCCTTTTTCGGCGGCATAAAGCGAAAAGCTCTATGTGTCCATTTCATCAGCTATTAAAAAACTCTGCACCACATCCACCCTGGCTGAAATCCCCCAATGATCACAGAAAGTCCTGGTATAGATGAAAAGCCCAATGACCATAGAAAGTCCTGCAATAGATTAAACTTTTCTTGGAACATAAACACCTTATAAATTTCTTAATTAAGGCATTTTCCAACTTTGCTCCCAGAATATAAAGGACCTTCCGAATATAACTATCCAATATATAGTATTACTGCGGAACTCATATAAGTGAAAAAACAAAACAGTAGACGTATCTCTTCCCGCCATCTCCACCTACGTGAAGAGGCACAAATACACTGGCTCAGCCAAACACGGATAAATGCCTTTGCCAGTAGTCCTACCTGATCAGGGGATTTGAACACAGATTTCAATAAAGCTGCTATAGCTGACACTGACTTCCTGTTATATAATTATATTATACACAGGAACCATGACGTATTATTATAAAGGAGAGAGAGAGAGAGAGAATTAAGCCATATAGCGACGATCAAATAAAAGTTAAACGCAGTTTTGGTTTGTTTTGTTTTTTAACTTTTCCCATGGTTTTATTTGCGCTATTTTCGTTGCAAAAACGTTATAAAGTAGCCAATACTTTTCTGATGCTAAATAAAATAAGTTTGAGCACATTAACATACACAACGACAATAATCGCGAACAAAACCGACAAAAACGCAACTTTTCAGTCATAACTTCATGGCGCCATTGTGATCGCATGCTCGCAGGGGTTATCTCAAAATGACCCCAGCATTTAGATAGGCTATAGAGCAAGGGAATGTCAGCTCCTAATTAATGGTCGATTCGGTGATAGTGTAAAATATTTGGAATGCTGCTTTTGAATAACCCATCGTTATTTTTGTTCGGGAATTTGTGAATAAACAGGAAAAGGACACCCTCTAGAATGATGCGATTCCTGAGCTAAACAAAAAGCCCAGATATCATAGAGTTAAACCATGTAAAACATATTAAGATGATCAGACGTGTATGAATGCGTTCTTCTGTGTGTTTAAAGTAAACCAGTGGCTCATATAGGTCAAGCTGTCAAGGTCAATTCTGACTTCAATGTTTTTAGTGGGTCGCTTCCCTATACACTCGATCAATTTTAGCTCCCTGTGCACGAAGGCAGACATCTAATTTATTCTCTTCAAACAAGAGAGGAATCAGAACCAATCAGATCATTTGAACATGTCTGTGAGGTACATTGATTTGTCAATCCCATTTCATTAGGCGTCTTTTGCGACCGTTTTTGGAAATGCCTGCTGTAATTGCGTCCTTTGTGTTATTCATTTACCAGCGTGTTCCAAACAAGTGCTAGTTAATCGGGCTTATAGGGGTGCACGATTGAATTGTGTACGAAGTAGGAGGTAATACAATTGAGTAAAAGCTTTGTGGATGAGATTTTGGTATGAAGTATTTTTGATCCAAAACAAAATTCAGTTCTCATACCAGTTTCCGTATGCCATACGTATTCCAGGGAATGGTGAACGGATTCGCGTTACCATTGTTGATAACTGATGTATCGGGTTGTCGAATGATGTCCAATTCTCCAGCGTGGAAAAAAACATCAAATTTGGCACACGTGTCGTCAGAGGCATCGAGAACAATATCAGAAGTGGTGCCCTCGATTTCGAGGCCCGGGAGGCAATATGTGGCCCATTTGGGGCCCGAGGTCATTTTGGGCCTATAAATGGCAATTTTTATCCAGACGATTTTTGAAACATCATATATTCGCTATTCTCTAGAGTAGTAGTCTAAAAATTCCCGCACTTTATTGGGAAAGGTCTAGCGAGAAATGGAAAATAATCAAAGATGGCCACCATAATGACGTCACAGCTAAGTAAGATCCAAAACATGGTCAATTTTTGACGAGTTTTCGCTTCGAATTTTTTTTTTTTTCTTAGTGATAAATATACAGTAAATATTAGAAAACAATCGGATATAACTGACTCAGATGGCACGGTAGCCCCTGACTGATCATTGCCAAACTGGGTCATGTTGGACCAGATGGTTATTTATGCAATAAATTCGTTGGGGCTGGGGATTCGTTGGGACAATGCATAGCTACCAAGTGTTCGACTTCCATCTACCCGTTTTTGAATATGTTATTCGGGATTCCTGTTGCTGAAGATGAAGTGGCGGCGCCAATGCGAAAACTATGGCCGATTAAAGAGGGCCAATGCCGATTTAAGATATTCCGGGTTTTTTTACATGAGCTGATAAATAGGCAGCTGTAACGGGCGCGCCTTCTGGAAATTGGAACAGGGGTCCCGGATGCGAAGTACGTAACCGAAAATAAGCACAGATTGCTCGAACTGGACACTATCTAACATTATGATGATATAAACAAATAAACTGGTTTTTGGGATATGTTGTATTTGAAGTTGCGGATAATAATGTTCATGCCTTGTAACGCGCCAGACTGATCGGAGAAAGAGACATCGTTGTATTAAAGAACGTTGGTATGGCTATCTTCTGAACGAACTGTCAATTCACTGACGTCTAAGAATGCATGAAATGCTACCGAGAACATTGCTCGTAAAAGACTGACATGGATACAATGTTGGGTATAGCCTCAAATATCTTATGAAGGCTATCCTTATTCATGGACAGCCTGGTATCCGGCTGAACGTGTAATTTTGATATAGCTTCTTGGAAAGGAATAACTGAGCAGGATCGTTTACTGCAGCCACAAAGTGCACATAACTGATAGCCGATACGAATGTATAAGTTGTGGAGGGGGTATACTTGTGGAAATGCAAGACTGCTATGAAGGGAAACAACTGTGCCGATGAGATGAGGAATATCTTAGTGGTACACTGAAGGCATCATCTAAATTGATTTTTGCCATCAAGTTTTATGGACCATGTTTTTGTCTTAGAGCAATATCGATACCTAATGCCTCGTATTCAACATATCATAGATAACGTGGAATCGCACCGATAATAGACAAGGCAGATTTTTCACGGTAAGATAAAGTGTGTATCACCCTAACGTATAAAGAAAATTTGGTTTAATGTCACACTCTAAGGTTATCTCACTCATATGCACCAGCAGGGCTCCAATCCGTGCCGGTTCAGCGGTGTGAGGCTAGCGATCACCAGCGATGCGCCTCAGACCACTTGGCCACCGAGGGCCCATAAAAGTATTAGGATCCTTTTCGGGGACTAAGCCTAATGGAGAGCAAACCATATTGTCAAAAGGAGGATTTGAGAAGGGATCATCAATTCGACGTCCAAATTAGCTTTTATGATAGCAGGGATTTGCATAGCAGATGAATGATTAAGCGAGACAGTAAAAGCATAGTTTCCCATGTGCCCAATATCGAAACCGTTTGTGAAACTTGAAATAGGTAAATCTACCTCAGGGTAGTTAATTAGGACCGTTTTTAGCCTGATCGGGTTTAACGGTGTTGAAGGAGCACCCCACTTTTCCGCTGGATTTACACATGCTAATTTACATGTAAGGAGCAGGGAATTATCCAGTTGGCAACATTTGACAACCGTGGCAGGTACGATAACCCTAAGTTTAATCCTTCGAATTTTGGGGGGGGGGTTTAGTAATGACAATCAGCATTGGGGCGCTAATGGCCATATATGATGTCTGTAGAAAACAAAGTAGCCAGTAACCTTCATGCGTGCTTGATCGAGTAAATTATAACAGCGCCACATGTACAGAAACCTCCCAATGAAGCCTTTATAACTCTATATGATATATATATTAGCATGTATACAAGCACACATGTGTATAGCAATAATACCATAATTGGTGACGCTCTGGCGGCCATACTGGATATTCATCGAGTAATTAAGTTTCCAACGATCGTTATTATTTTCTTGATGTGTCATTCATGCTTGTAGAAGATCAATCTGAATGTTGTCAGACCGTCGTCAATATGAGGCTATTGTATAAATTATGACGGCCATATTGGATTTATGCAAATTAAGGGCCTTCCAACTCCTGTAGAAAATGGGCACCCGTTCTGAAATTATTTCTTATGCCCAAATGAGCCTGCTTGCAAACTATGGTGCCTGATTCCAGTCGGTCACGATATTGACCTTAAGCCACCGGACTATAAATGAATGCTCACTATTAATGTCCTGCTTATGTTACGTGTTGATAGTGAGGCGTCAAGCTCACGCCGTAAAAATAAAATTATCTTGAATTAACACGTGTGTTAACAATTGATACTGGGTAAAATTTTTGATTAATAAATTACTAAATGACTTATCGCCCATATGTCATTTATGAGAAAAAATAGCAAGAGAGCAAAGCTATCCATCCTGGCCCGTGTAAATCGTGTAGCAAACGTCAAAACCACGTTATCTCGCCCTTGGAGGTTTTCTCTACTGCTTGAAAACAAAGAGGTGGTACGCCCGACTTTATACTGGAGTAGTTTAAGTTCATTTTCAAACAACCCTCCTACTGCTCTAGTTTAATATCAGATAAATATTTTCAAATTTATTGCTCGGCTACGCTAGAGCGAATTGCATGAATTTAACATTCGAAAGATTGACCAATAAATGTATCTTCGGAATATGACACCACTGGTCATTTTAAACTGCTCCAGAATAAATGAATGAATCAGGGGCGAAATCAGTGACCACTCCATGGCCATGGTACACTTCAATAGTCACCACTCCATGGCCTTGGTACAACTCAATACTCACCACTCCATGGTCATGGTACACCTCAATAGTCACCACTCCATGGTCATGGTACACCTCAATAGTCACCACTCCATGACCATGGTACACTTCAATAGTCACCACTCCATGGCCATGGTACACCTCAATAGTCACCACTCCATGGTTATGATACACCTCAAGTCACCACTCCATGGCCATGGTACACCTCAATAGTCACCACTCCATGGCCATGGTACACCTCAATAGTCACCACTCCATGGCCATGGTACACCTCAATAATCACTACTCCATGGTCATGGTACACCTCAAGTCACCACTCCATGGCCATGGTACACCTCAATAGTCACCACTCCATGGCCATGGTACACCTCAATAGTCACCACTCCATGGTTATGATACACCTCAAGTCACCACTCCATGGCCATGGTACACCTCAATAGTCACCACTCCATGGTTATTACAACTCAAGTCATTACCAGGCCATGGCCATGGTACACCTCAATAGTCACCACTCCATGGTCACCACTCCATGGCCATGGTACACCTCAATAGTCACCACTCCATGGCCATGGTACACCTCAATAGTCACCTCAATAGTCACCACTCCATGGCCATGGTACACCTCAATAGTCACCCCCATAGCCTGGTACAGGAAATATCACACTCCAAACCATGGCCACCTCAATAATCACTTTGTATACCGAGGTACACCTCGCCAGCACCTTCCATGGAATGTACACCTCAATATCACTGTATGCATCATTTACCCTTAGTCAAGCTCCATCGAATGGTAACCTCAATATATATACTCCATGGCCATTTACCTTCAATAGTCAGCAGCCATGGTTGAATACACCAAAGTTGCACTCCACATGGCAATGTACATCAATTAGTAGAACCATTTGGTTAATGTGTCGTTAGTACCAAGGATGGCCATTCTTTTATCAATCGTAGTCACCACTCATCCCATGGTCACCTCATAGTCACACTTATGGTTATGATCAAAGAAGTCACCACTCATGGCCATGGTAACCTCAATAGTCACCAGGAATTCCATGGTACAAAGAATATCACCTGCTCCATGGTTATTATACACTCAAACACCACTCCATGGCCATGTACATCCAATACAACACTTAATTTCACGTACAATCAAAGTACGTTCAATGGCCATGGTATCCTCAAAATCACTACACATGGTCATAATAACCTCGGATAGTCTGTTGGCCAAAGGTACCAAATAGGGTTACTCATGGCATAATACTCTCGGAGAGTCACTTATGTTATGTAACCTCAAAAACCACTCATGGCATGGTACTCTCAATTTCATCACTTTCCAGTTTGATAACGTCAATTCACCACATCCATGGCCATGGTGGATGTTGTCATTCATCGAAGTACGCAGTAATTAGAAATAAATCGATAAATCTGGTCTTCCGGATTGTTGCCTACGGCATGAAGAAATTAGTTCCAAAGTTAATGCAGACAACTACAAAATCTTGATAAATTACCTGAGGATAACGCTTAAACCCCCAGGAAAAATATCTCGAACTGTTAATGTACAAGTGGCCGCACATATCGATTATGAAGTTTTTCGGCCTTTGTGGAGTTTCCGGAGTTTTCAGGCCCAGGCCAAAAAGCAATTGTGCAATTTTTCGGCCCAAACAGGAATAATTTTGGAGTTTTGCGGCCAAGCATGAAGGGTAGTTGTGGAGTTTTGTGCCCCAGACTGAAGAGCAATGATACCTTCACACGATCATTGGCAGAATTTGGCAAGTTAATACTTGGTTCAATTTCTCAAGTGAAACGAATACGAAACAGAGCCGGTTAATCATATATTGCATATGAAAGTTCTTTGCTCCGTTTTGGATGGGAATGAGAGAACCAGAGTCACCCTTGTCATGTGTGACGTACATTGCGTAGTGTATGTATGTTGCGTGTTTCACAATTTTTACAATTTCTTGTGGGAGAGATTCTCAAGCAAGGAATTACGCACAGAAATGACAAATTTCGCAGTTGCCGATGATGTTCCTCTTTGATTCAGGTTACTCATTTGCCACTTGGGCTAAGACAGGAATTAGGTGATGCTGCTAGATCATACAATGGAACTTATCGACCGTATAATATCTAGGTGTGTTGTTATATAGAGCATGCTGTGAAAACATGGATATTTACGCTCGATACAGAGCGGTTGGCTTGGATGCCTACTGATGGAACAATTACTTGCAAATACAATAGAAAACTCTGAGGTGATACCAAGCGGTTCATTGATTTTCTCGAAACACACCAGAGGGGAATGATGGGCACAACAATACCATAATTTTACATTAACGGTGACATCTTATCCAATTATTACATCCGAAGTTGACCATCTAAATATCGCGCCACATTAAAAACCGCTCGCATGCTTTTCAAATTCACACAGACGTCTTCTTCGAAAAGAAAGTTCTGGTGTACATGTGCGAAGTTCACTGTAATCTTCAGGTGATGGCATGGTGCCACATTTATCACAGCACAATACTGATATAATTAGATCCACTGGCATATCCCAAGCGAACACGGCCGGGAACCAGGATGAATGAGTGAGTGAGTGAATATAATTACCGTTGCTTTCAACAATGTTTCAGTCATATCACCGCCTTTAGATTCTCTTCACACATGAAACCATTTCTAGACCCCGATACCCCTCTGGTGCCCCAATTACTCGCCTCTTACGATAGGCTTTCTGAGGAGCTGAGACCCTTCATTCTTTGACTAGGAACCACCACACATTCATTTAATCGTGATGGGTGTGGAGATAGTGAGCATTCTTTATTTCATCACGGTAATTCGTATTATCTGAGATGCTAAGTTCCTTAAAAAAAGTATCATGTAAAAACCATGGTAAATACAACGGTTATTTTGCGATTTTACTATGACATATTTTTTGCCATGGTTTACCATGGTTCATCGTGCTATGCTTAGTATAACATAGCACATTTACCATGGTTCGACCATGTTTCACCATGGTGCGCCATTGTAATTATACCATGGTTTACTCTGGTAGCTGTACTATGGAAAACAATGTTAATGATGCTAAAATATCATGACTGTATGATAAGCCATGATGGGACACCATCTGTCCCAAGATATATGCAGCATTGGAAAGTAACTTGAGAGGTTTGGATGATATTTATTTAGAAATGTGGGACTTTCATGACATATAAATATGGTGAAAACAAAGAAATGATTATTTATTTTTGAGTAAATGGTGTGCGCCAATGCGCATGATTATGAACATAAAATGGTTCTTGAGAGACAAAGACTGAATCAATTGTCAGCAGGGTTCGCAACATAGGCATTTCAGAAACTCCTCTGGCTTTTTCATCTTAGCATTCCTCATCGCATTGTTGGGCTCCAGTGTGTAACACATGCGATTTTATCTGGGAAACATCTCCATACAAAACCTGAAAGAAAAAGCATTAGATACATTGGACTGAAGCATACCATGACCATTATGTAGTACACAGTATGATATAACGTTGATCATCTAATAATATAACGTGTTGAACGATAAAGTAAAGCGTAAATCTGCTATCCTAGAATGAGGTGAAAAATACAATCCATCGTATGACACATATAATTATTGTCAGGACTGCAATGAAAACAGATGAAAGGCAGACATAAGTTGTGCTTTGATTTGGCATGTCTGGTGAATGCACGACCCAGCTTATTTCCCGCGATCAGTGCATGATGCAGGCGCAATAAGGTGTGAGATCTTAGATGTAACCTGATATGCCAAATAGCAAACTATCTTCCTCTTTTAGATGTGTTAGTTTCAATCCTGTTAGTTAACCATCAAATTAGATGAGCAATATGATTTACAGCATGCTAATTCCGTTAACATGGTTGCATATGAATCTTTTGACAAAAGATATAAAAAGTATTTATATAATTATGGATATACTCATCGTTTCACCATATAGCCAAAATTCATTCTGATTTCACCAAATATAATGATTAATTTATTGACATCAAGTTATTACTGGCCTGGCAGCCCCATACATACTAAACTTCTACAGTACTTGACAAGCAGAATAAAAGTAAACTCATAAAATAATATAGGGTTGACAGCTAGATACAGGAGCGTCGGAAGCAAATTCAAAGTGGTACGGCCACTACCATAGCCCTTTAGGTGAGGGTGCAGGGGCCGCCTAGACCCCGGAAGCTCCATGGGTCTAGATCGCCGAAGACGAGTTCTGTGCAATTTCTGGCGAATAAAATTACTCTGTATAAAGTGTATTTTTAGTTCTTTCCTAAGGCGCTAATGAACTCCTGTTTTAACCAAGGCTCATTAGGCCGTATATTGTTTGAAATACAAGGTCGGGTACGGACCTGTAAAGGCAGCATAAGGGCAGAAACAACCTATATAGCGTATAGGCCTATGCCATATTGGACAAGCGAACAACAGGATTCGTAAGAAGAAAATAAATTTCTTGTTTCGTTGATAAAATAACGTGAACACCAGCCGGCATCATGCATATGAACGTACATGTTACTTTCCATGCACGCTCGAAATTGTCCCGAGAGGGCTAGCCTGTGCTCAGAGCCGCTAACGAATTCAATGGCGCTCTGGACCGATCAGAGTCTTATTCAACTTGTAAGCTATCAACACTGCTTGCATTTCTAATTTGTCTTTTATTTTGTGTTTTCTTATTTCTTTCTTCGTTTTTTTCTTCTTTTTTTCTTCTTTTTTTGCGCAAAAGTGGTTCGGCAGTCTTCCATTCTTATCGATTAGATGGAATTAGTCGCGAACATAGCGAAAACAATTACTGAGAAAATTTATCACAAAAAGCATCCTCTCACGATATCTTTTTAATCGTTTACCTGTAGTCCAGTTCAATCGTTCCTATGTGACGTCAATCGCGAGTCGATAGTTTTTTTTTCTAACGAGGTGCGAGAAAACTGTGAAGTGAACTGGAGCAGGGTATGGAGGTATATAAGCCAGCGCACTATGAATTACAATTAATGTTTTCTTCAATGAATTCATGTGTATGTTATCATTCACCAGGTTACCCCATGTTAAGGCGTTTACTCCATCAGACGTCCATGATACTCATCCATTAACATCAGATGAGTTGTTTGAGCTGATCTGTCATCACAGCTCCCGAGCTAGCGTATCTAATTCCGCTTAAGCCGGTGCTAGGGGCCGTGTGGATACTTCCTAGTCTCCTCTTGAACAGCTGCAATAAGATACTAAGGCTACGTCCGAGAATCCACCGTATTCTCGGGTCTGAATGTTAGGTGTCGACGAGTACTTCCCTGTAGAGTCATATGGTTGCTTTTTGGTCACCAGACGTCAATTTTTCCCACCTCTTGCCTATCGTTCCAATAAAAAACAATATGACCTATACACTTAGTAAGATAATATGGTCATGTACATAATTTATTTAACATGACCAACGAGTTTTTGTAGCACTACTTGAAGATAATTTTT
>JAVTVY010017822.1:0-78418 GCA_036873755.1 Hanleya hanleyi | reverse complement strand
GGATGGATATTAGCAGATTCCAAAAATTTCATTACCCATGATGTCTTCCCACAACCAGTCGGGCCGCTGACGATCATAGTAAATGGATGTTGTGATGCTCTTGAAAGAGCCATAGATGAAGTCTCGAGAGTACGTTTATACGGATGTTCTGCTTTTATCGGTTGAGTCTCCTGTTGGTGTATAAGTTGATGTCTCATCAGGTTATCTGGACGCGAGAATGTTTTCTGACACACCGTACACTTGTTTGTCATGTTGACGCTTCTCTGCCAAAACGTAGATTAATTCTAATATCACTTCTCTCTATACTTTATACTATACGGTATATGCTCTTCCTCCTTTCCTCCTCCTCCTCCTCCTCTTCCTCTTCCTCTTCCTCTTCTTCCTCCTCCTCCTCCTCCTCCTCCTCCTCCTCCTCCTCCTCCTCCTCCTCCCCTCCTCCTCCTCTTTCCGCGTTCCCTTTACTGGCGCTTGCACGCTTACTTTGTGACGCTGTCTACAGAGTTCTGCTTTAGCCTGCTCTACAACTTGCTGTGCCGGTGAAATTAGTTCAACTGTCATTTCTCTTGTACGTGATTTGTTAGTCGCGTTCACCGTACTGTTGCCTTGTGCAATATTAAGAGAGTTTGGAGGTGAATGCACTCTCTGTCCCCCAATCTCACAAATTGCCTCCTTTAGGTAAGCTCTACTCTGGTCTCGATAAAATTTAATCCATATATCTACATAGTCAAGATTGTCTTCTGCCGACATGATGCGTTCAACGGTTTCTAAAGGAATGCAAAAAATTCTCTCATAGAGTTATGATATAGAATGTCGTGAAGCGGTGTTTGACGAGGTATGGAGGACACACAGTTTATACAACGGTTTAGTCTTTCTTCTAAAGTTCACATTGTTTGAGTTTTCACCAGTGAAGTAATCTCGCCCTCATAGGATTGCACGTGTCACAATGCAACTGTTCCATTTGGTTGTGGTGTAAAATATCGCACATAGAGACGTCGTCCGCTTCATCGTATGAATATCCACCATTATCATTCACCAAATTCTCGCTCGGTAGATCACTCGCGACAGATCCAACTGGTTTAGGTGGGAGAATTGGTCCTGTGATAGACTTGTTGAATTCGTTGCTGACGGGACACTGTTCTATTTCAATCATGTTGGTCTCAATGATAGGAATGAGTTTTTTCAACATATCCCAGCCTTTCGTGTTCAGCGTGTGTCCGTTCCGACCTGGTTTCAACTCGCTGGTTGGTGATTTTAGGAACCACTCTCTTATGTGGACGAACCATTTCCCTTCATATGCTGCAGTGCTAATGTATATATTATCTTGTAGCTTGAATGGAGTTTCAACCGTCTCATTAGCCTGAATCATTCTATCCACTCTAGGCAGGAATTGTTTGAATGAAAACCACCCATCTCTCGTCAGTCATATGGCAACACCATAAGGTTTTATTATCTGCCCATTATGTCGTATACGTTGAAATGTTACTTGAGAAGAATTTCCTTCATCCCTCACTTGAACGTAGAGATTACTCATTAGTCGATACCTATTGGCTTTTACAGGTGCGACAGTCGTAGAATAAAGTGAGGAGGGAGGGAGGGAATTTGGCTTAATGTCACACTCAAGTTTGTTTCACTCATATGGTGACAGTCAGTTTGGTTGGTTGAGGAAGCCGGAGTACCCGGAGAGAACCACCGCCCTTCGGCAAGTAACGGACACACTTTCACACATGGACCAGCTGGGCTCGAACCCGGGCTGGTTCAGCGGAGTGAGGCTAGCGGTCACCAGCGAAGCGCCTTAGACCACTCGGCCACCGAGGGCCCCGAATAAAGTGAGAAGCAGATGAGAAGTCTTTATATACGCATTGGTCATTTTATCAGTTGACCATGTGACGGTCGCCTTGACGAGTTCCATGTCCGGTTAATTAAGTAAATAGAGTAAATCTATTAACATGTACTGTCTGCTGTTTGATGAAGACAAATAAAGAAATTATAAAAAAAAAAAAATAGAGGCGAAACTTACGGAGATATGATCAATTCGTATAGGAGCTTTACGGTAGACCCCTACACGAGGAATACAACACCGCAAACCGCGAGCTCGTATCTCGCTTATTTCCCGAGAAATCTCCGAATCACGTGACACCGATTATCGTCTAATTGTATATGGCCTTTATTGCGCATCTATACGAGAGGAATACAACGCCGTAAGCCGCGAGTCTCTATCCTTCTTAGTTCCCGAGATATCGCCATGGGAAAGTCCAAAAAAAATTACTCCAAAACAAAATTTGGACGCCCTAGGGACATAATTGAGAAATTTACGCATTTCATGCCTCATTCAAAGTCTATCAACAAAGGAATCAATACGACTTGGATCCCGAATTAGCCGCAGGCTTTCATTAGTCACGCTCCAACGCTAACTATAGACACGGACCGCTGAACAGATATAGAACACCGCAAACACTTCTCACCCTATAGTCACGGTTCGGTGAACACGTTGAACTACAACACCGCACCTCCGGGTTATAGGTCTATATATAGATGATGAACACCGCACCTTCAGGCTATAAGTATGGCTCCATAAATAGACCATAACCTCGAACACCGCAAAAAGCTATAGACACGGTCCGCTGAGCAGACATAAATCACCGCAAACACCTCAGGCTGTTGTCCCGGTCCGGTGAACAGACATTGACCTACAACCCCTTAGGCTATGGTCATGACACTATCAATAGAAGAACACCGCACGACTTCGACCTTCCCGGCTTCCCTGTCCTCGAACCCCCTTTTATATTCTACTACCACATGAAAACACTGGAAATTAGCGAAAACCTCGGAAATTGCGTGAAACATCAGGAATAGCAAAAAACACAGAAAATGATAACCACCGCGGTGAAAATAACTTCCACCGCAGTGGTAATAATTTCCACCGCGGTGGAAATAACATCCACCACGGTGGTAATAATTTCCACCACGGTGAAAATAATTTCCACCGCGGTGGGAATAATATCCACCGCTGTGAAAATAATTTACACCGCGGTGGTAATAATTTCCACTGCGGTGGTAATAATTTTCACCGCGGTAGTAATAATTAACACCACGGTGAAAATAATATCCACCGCGGTGAAAATAATTTCCACTGCGGTGGGAATAATTTTCACCGTGGTGGAAATAATATCCACTGCGGTGGGAATAATTTCCACCACGGTGAAAATAATTTTCACCTCTGTGAAATAATATTCACCGCGGTGGATATTAATATTCACCGCGGTGGATATTAATTTTCACCGCGGTGAAAATTCACGTGATCTCATCCTAGCCTCGTTTTAGGTTTTTCGCCATGTTTCTTACAGCAGCAGTCGGTGAGGTTGGTACACATATGTTTCCGCTAATTTCCAGTGTTTCATGTGGTCGTTTGAATTTTTCTTGTCTCTTTAAAATGAATTTCCAGCTTTTTCGTATGGAAATGGTTGCAGTTTCTTGAAAATGAATAAAAGAAAAATAAAAACTCAGAGATAAATTTTGAAAAATCGAAAATGAGTCTAAGAGGATGACAAGAAAAGAGAGAAATTGCGAAAGTGAAATTTTGAAAATTAACGGAAGGCAGAAAATTGGAAAGATCAATGCATGGCCCTAACAAGCCAAGGTAGTATACAGATGAACCTTGAATTTTTCAGGGATATATTTCGCCGTGGGAGCCATCGGTGCAGCAGTGGGTTACGTGGCTGGGGGTCAGTCATTAAGACTATATGTGGATTTCAATCGTGTCGACATGGATGAGTACGATGTAACATTTTATTTCAGGAGATTCATATTTTCAGTATGATTTTTTCATCCCTATATTGACCGTGTTTAAAAATTGCTATACACTATATTACTTTGTACCTACCCCGAATATCTTCGTAGTATTAACCGTTTTTATCATTAAATACAACGACCCATACATACCATGTGTGATGGTCTACAAAGACCATTGCGGCCTGGCTCCAACACACGAAGTCAAACTGCTATATCACGAAGTCACAGTCAAGTGTCGAAGTGACTTCGCAGCTTCTCAACTTGAATTCGTGCTTTGCAGAAACGGTAACACAGTACATGGATGGCTCTTCTCTACATCTCGGTTTGATATACTGCAGTTATTTGAATGGTACTTTCCCGACCCTCGTAACCATGGTAACCCACGATAAAACACTTGAATTATTTTTTAAAATCATCCATATATTTCCAATTTTTGCAGGGTGGCGATAACCGAGGATGATCCATATTGGGTGGGCGCCTGGTGGGTGGGATTTGTGGCTTGCTGTATTGCCTTCCCGCTCGTTGCTTTTATGATCAGCGCCTACCCTAAGAGATTACCATCGGGTATGTGTTTAACGACCATATTAAATAGACTAAATGTAACAAAAACTTCGAGATTTCAAGACTTTATAGAAATTAAATATCCGCTCATCAAACTGAGTTGAGAAAAGGGGATACAGTGGTGGTTAATTGACCACGTGTTCTTCTGCCGGAAATTCCCGATTTTTTTCTTAATGTTTGTAGATGAATTTGTCTTGATTAACTTTTCCGTTAAGTGTTTTATGTAAGATATCTTCGGTTAACTTTTCTGATTCGTTTCTTCTTTCAGGGGTTAAGTCATTTTCCGAAGAAGCTTACGGCTCTGATGAGCGTAATGACACAGCTCCCACAGCAGAATACATAAGAAGATATACATATAGTTTTTTTGTTATTTATAAAGTGATCATATAACAGATATTTTAGTTATTTTGGGATTACTTAGATCGCTTAGTATATCACAGATTCTAGTGATGAAAATTGGTCGAGTCTCATGCGGAATTCGAACCAGCGACCACCAGATTAAGGCACTCAAACGCCAGCACTATATATATGTCGGCGATCTAAACCATTCGGTCAACGGGCCTCCCTAATAGGTAAAAATATATTTTCTTATGTACTCAGCTATGGGAGCTGTGTCGTTAAGTCCATCAGAGGGGTACTGCATGTTCGCTTTCAAGACTACAGTGCTGTACCGGTCTGCTACCTCCTATTTTTGTGGGAGGCCCGAAGGCCTATTGGCTAAGATCGTCAACATATATAGTACTGCGGTTGGGTGCCTTAATCTGGTGGTCGCTGTTTCGATTCCAGCTTGAGAATTGACCAACTTTCGGCACTGGAATCTGTGCTATGCTAATATACTGTCATACACCATTCTTTAGATGACGACTTTACAACAAATTATGGATTAAGAATACTGATCAGCGATACGGATTTGATATTTTTGGAACATCATGATGTCTTGCCGGCATCGTTGAAAACTGTTGACCGCTCCTCTCTTGCAGGAAACAAGCCTATGTTTTTGTATACTATGATTGTCTTTTTGAATTTGGTGCTAATACTGTTATATGGAATATGGAATAGGTCTTTGGATTATGGACGCGGATATTCTCTAATGGACGACGGCTGAATTATGGATGACGGACTAGACGCTTGTAATCCCAAAATAACGAAAATGCTGAGATTATTATTTACTAATATATTATGCAGTTTTTACGAAGAAAGCATATAAATAAAAAAAAATGAAAAATCTGACCGAAAATCGACCAAAAATGGTTTGGAAAATGATGTCGCTTTACTTTTTACTGTTTCTGGTAGAGCGTGACCCAGGATACATTGTTGGAAGTTTGAGCTCTCTTGCCGAAGAGATAAGAAAACAATTTCCAGAACTAGAATCTGTGCCATACTAAGGGAGTGTAACCCAAAATAACGAAAATAGCGTTATATGATCACTTTCTAAACGACAAAAAAAGAGAGATCTTCTCAAATGATATCTGCTGTGAAATGAAATAGTTTTTGACCACTATTCCTATCCCAGTTATATTTGTCAGATTGAGAGCTCTCACTATATTGTTTCGTTAAATTTTGTTTGTAGTTTGGGTTCCTCTCTTGTGGCTAGTTGACCTGAGACCAGCACTCCGTACATTGTATATATAGTAAATGTTTTCGGTGGGCGGGATCCACATCTCTAAGGCTGTCGTTCTATCGAGAACCTAACATTGGTGGGAGAGGTGATGTCGCCGTACCGGTTAGAGCGCATGTCCTATATGGCCAGGCGGTTGATGTCATAGACGATGTGTGTTTCACTCCCATCAGACCATAATGTGACTTTTTATAGGTCGTATAGAAGTATTTGTTGGTCACAAGCGGTTTATAGACACCAACTCTCTCCCACATAACCCTGGAACGCGGCTGGAACACGACTGTCTTCGCAATGATCTAACTGTGAAGGAAATCAGAATCGTTGTTCATTATATCTCTAGTACATAGTTCCAGTGGTATTGGTTTGTTTTAGCTCCACCGTCCAAAGTGTTCCCAGAGAAAGGTAAAGAAGAAGAAGCCCAGAACGGCACAGTCCAAGACGTTGGATGTGACGGTACAGGGACGGAAAGGACTATTCTTGGACGTAGGCCTATCCTGATCAGGCTTTGGGACCTATTGGAAAGCGTTATCGTTTTGGTCAGTACGGCTTCAAGGGGGACAGAACTGGCTAGATGTACAGTTAAATTTTATTTCGTAAAAAGAGAGATAATTCGGTTTGAGTTATCCTACCTCAACTAGAAATAATATCTAGGCGAGGGGGGGGGGGGGTCATGTGTAATTCTAAAAATTGATTTAAGAAAGAGCGAAGAATGAAAATACTATACCCTCAGCCAGACAGGGGATTGTGAACTATACTTCAATCATTACTGCCATCCAGACACCATTACTACATACTTGGCCATAATTTCTAATTCCCTACTTCTATTGCCAGTCACGCACTGACATAATTTCTAATTTCTAACTGATGCTCTTTTGCCAGCCGGACACCATTACTACTGCATAGATCATTCATGTGCGCCTAGTGGCTGTTGTAATCCGTTCTTTTTAAAGGGAATTTTTATTTTTATTCGGATTGAAGTGATAAGATGATGCACTCCAATATTTCCTATCGTCACTCAAAAAGGTTCATCGGATTTTATTCTAAGAGAGTCCTGTATTGGAATCTGAGATTAGGCCGAAGAGGGTCTTATCGACAACCCCTATAACATTCAGAATTATTTCGGAATTATTTAAACAAAAAATATTGAAAGGGGTGATATCTCCCAGTTTGAAAACTCTTGGTTGATCAATTAGATGTTTCAAATCCGGTCTTCCCATTGGAATGTAGAGAGAATATCCCGAGATTCTGTAGAAGATATATACATTCGTATCAGGTAATACATTTGAACTTCCAGTTTCGCAATCCAACCTATGTCCTGCTGGTACTCGGGGGGTGTGCCCAAGCTTTGATCGCCATCGGGATGCTGCCATTTCAAGCAAAGATTCTCCAAGAAAAGTTCAATATATCACCTTCAGAATCGGGTGTAATCCTGTGTAAGTAACACAAACGCCTTCGACTAACGGTTCGTACGAGCATATATTCTAGATTCAACATGAAGTACACTCAAAGTTCACTTTTCTTTAATAATATCTCATTACCTCGAGTATATTTAGACACCTCGGATTATGTGAACTAATTCGAATTAAAATTTAGACATAAGAAGGGTTTGAATAGAAGAAAGCCTAGAAAAAACCCCAGAAAAAACAAGCTATTAACCGAACAAAGAGTGTTTTCAAAGAGAAGAAGTGCTAATGTTCAGAAGGTATACAGGGCTTTACTTGAGAAGGTAGGGCTTTACTTGAGAAGGTAGGGCTTTACTTGAGAAGGTAGGGCTTTACTTGAGAAGGTAGGGCTTTACTTGAGAAGGACAAAGGAAGGGTCAATACAAAGTAGAGAATTACAGCTTATGTAAATGAATATTGTTCCATTCTGAAGTGACACACTTCCAGTTTTAACGAGTGTTCTTTTCAATTTATTTCAGGTGTTATCAGTGCTGTAGGACAGGGCGGAGGGGAGATAATGGGCGGTCTCATCATGAGGTTCTGGCGTCTGGGGCCAGTAGGCATGCTCATGTTCATGGCTACGTTCGCAGCAATTGCCGCTGGATTTAGTGCTTGTTTCTTCATTACGTGTCCGGACATTCGGATAGCCGGAATAAACGCCGAATATGGTTCAGCAGGGTGAGAACATCCAGACTTCGTTCCCCTTCCAGCAAAATAAAACACTCTATCGATGTATTGTTGCAAACAAATGGGTTGATGTTTTTATCCATTTCTTGAACAATTGTTCATAAAATCAGGGTTTTTTTCAAAATAGGTCTGAAATCTCTTCTTCTATTTTCTTCAAATAAAGTAGCACGCAATTCGAGAACTTTCACTTCATGTCCGATGTGTGAAAAGTACATGTTGGCAAAAGTGGAGATAGTTTAACATTCAGAAAAATACGATGTATAAATAGATTGTGGAAATAGTATAGCAGCCAATGTAACTTCGTTTGATGTGTAAATAGTTCATCGTAGCAAAAATAAAATAGTGGCAAGTTTTTGTCAGCTTATTCCCTTTATAACTTTATTCATTTTTTTCATGTTTTAACTGACGAACTGATATCTCCTGGTTAGAAATAAATACTGAGCCAAGAAATGTAATAAAATTCATATACCAATATTAAACCTACATTTTTCACCATAAACTCAACATACATGTAAATTATTCACTGCTGGACATCTAGCTAAATAAAGTATTGTTGTATATAATGGATGTGCCATGGAATGTTATTTGTGTGTTCTTAGTTTCAAACCTTTCATTTATTGTGAATGGAGGGTCCAAGTTGTCTTGTCTGTCCGGTGGGGGGTTTCAAGATTTTGAGTTTTTATGTAAAGGGGTGTAAGCTTTTCGGTCCTGATCTTAACTTATGCCCCCCCCCCCCCCGCCCCTCACTCCTCATACATGAATAACTCAAAATCTTGCAACCCCCATGCACCCGACAGACAGGAAAATTTAAATTAAATTAGATGAATTATTAAATGAACGGTCCCTAAGATTAGGTGAAGGTCAAGAAATAAACAGGACTTCATTAAGTTGTGTTTCTTATTTTCAGATTAGAGTCACCGACGAACGGGTTGAACGGAGGCTGTCACACCAGCTGTCGGTGTGACAACGACCTTTACCAACCCGTCTGTGGTTCCGACAACGTTATGTACATCACTCCCTGTCACGCCGGTTGCACCGGCGAACGCAATCAAGATGGAGGTTTGGTATGTTGCTAGAAACATCCGATTATTATTATTATTTTTATTAATTACAACAAGGATCAATCCATTACAACCATAGGTTCTAACCTGTAACCGCTAGATTTTACTCGTGCAATTTCCACTTTCACTTGTTGTATCAGCTTGACCATTATAGGTCAAGTTGGTTCTCAATGGCGCAATCCTGTTGCATTGCATAGAGATCCATTCGCATACATGTGGTCAAAGAGGCGTATTGGACCAGCCCCCATTGAATATACATACACTAGATCTATGTCTATATTCAGTAGAAATGTATTGCCTAGTGTAAACTGAATCATGGACACCGTGTTGAATTTCAAAGGATAATGTGTCTTATGTGACTGAGTATTCACTCGGGTGGATACAAGCTCTTTAGGGTGGATAGTAGTATACAAAGAGTCAGGCAGACCCTATTGACCTCAGAAATTTGCATATGACCTTTGTGACGTCACGCGTCAGCCAATCAGAAGCAGTATTGATGCGTGGTGTGTTTGGTGGATGGGTGGGTGGATGGTGGGAGGTGGGTTTAAGATGGCGGCGTGGGTGGGTGGATGGTGGGACAGGGTGGGTGGATGGTGGGACAGATGGGTGGGTGGATGGTGGGAGGTGGGTTTAAGATGGCAGCGTGGGTGGGTGGATGGTGGGACAGGGTGGGTGGATGGTGGGACAGATGGGTGGGTGGATGGTGGGAGGTGGGTTTAAGATGGCGGCGTGGGTGGGTGGATGGTGGGAGGTGGGTTTAAGATGGCGGCGTGGGTGGGTGGATGGTGGGAGGTGGGTTTAAGATGGCGGCGTGGGTGGGTGGATGGTGGGAGGTGGGTTTAAGATGGCGGCGTGGGTGGGTGGATGGTGGGAGGGGGGTTTAAGATGGCGGATTGTAGAAAAACGTATAAAAGGAGTCGATTTTTAGGGTAGGGGTGTATTCATTGCACTACCTTGCGTAGCACTCTGACTTACCTGACCTGACCAGCCTGCCTGCTTGCTTCACCTTTAGCCAGTCATCCAGCCTGCTTGCCTACTTGTATGAGCTGTGGAGAACCTTTGACTATATTTCATTTTACCAGTGCAAATTCACCAGACTTTTACACCGTAGCAGTTACTCAGCAGCATGAGCCCATAGTCATGATGAATTCAGCCGACCTAGTGACGCTTCAAAAGAACCGTGTTCGCCTCCTTGATGAGATGCAGCATGTGGGCGAATTATGTGATCTGCTTATGGACGATAACATACTCCTGAAACAGGGTGTCGAAGATATCATGGCGGAGAACACCCCTTCACGACAAAACAGAAAACTCATCGATGGTCTACTGCGCCGTGGCCCTTATGCATTTCTAGCCTTCGTGGAGGCGCTGAAGAAGACGGGAAATGAAGAACTAGCGGATCTACTTGAAATTCCCCTTGTAGATGATGATATCTTAGTCATGGATACCACCGAAGAGCGTACAGCTAGCAAACGTACGCACACTACCCCAGAGAGTACACCTGTCAAACGCGTTGGACGCCCCAAACGCCCCCGACTAACACCGTTAGAAATACCTGAGTCAGTGCTTGAGCCAGTAGTACCCCAGCAAGTGCCTGTGAAAGAAGAGGTAGAACTTCCTATGTCTGTCCAGGATATCAATAACCTTATCCAGCAAGCCTACCAGGCAGCCCACACGGACATTTGGAAGCTCTCAGCCTATTTAACTGTGAGTGTCAAAGACGAAGAAGTGCATTTTAATGCATCGGGCTTTAACGACAGACCCGGTAAGCATATTGCCATGAACTTAGACACCTGGCAAAAAATGGAGACCCTTGATTACGCCATCGATGCTGTTATTCGCGACCAGGGGAGTGACGAAGCGAAATTTCATGTGGGTGACGACATCTTTGTGAGCTGTGCCTATTTCAACGATGAGCTCCTCGTGCATATCCGTAAATGGAAAATGCGGTTAGATACGCAAGAGCGTGTACCTTGTCCTCAGGGTGTCACTTTGAAATTAACGGCGTGGCGGAAGCTGCAGAGTCTCGCAAGTACAATTCGTCAAGCTCTGGCCTACCAGGTGTCTCACTATATTTATCAGAAGTACATCGACACAGTCCTGGATCTAATCAGACCTCAAATTCCACAGGACACTAGTGTACCCTCATACGCACTGATCACTGAGGCACTACAGGCCGTGACCGAGACACAAATTGCCCTGGGAGTGGAAGCTGCCTGCCCTCCCAAAATTCCACGTGAAGAGATTATTACCTACATTTACGTGCACCAGGGACGGAAAGATGATGATGAATTCAAACAAGTCTTGTTGCAGAACTATTGAACAAGTGTTCAGAACAAGTGTTGAAAAACATTTTACCGTATTCCTACACACATTCATTGAAGTGGCTTGAGAGCGTATAATTGTATTAAAAATTCAGAGTGTTTTTACTGTTAATTGTATTAAATGCAGAACTATTGAACAAGTGTTGAAAAACATTTACCGTATTCTTACACATTCATTGAAGTGGCTTGAGAGCGTATAATTGTATTAAAAATTCAGAGTTTTTTTACTGTTAATTGTATTAAAAAATTCAATACTCAGATATAATTGTATTAAAATTCAATACCCTTGTGAACACGTTCATTCTATTTGTGTTAATAAAAATAGTAGAAAATTAAAAAAATGCTTGTTAGTGTTCATTCTATTGCTTGTTAGTGTTCATTCTTTTTTTTTCTTTTTTTTTTTTTAAATTGCGCAGAAGGCCGATATGTCAACCCCACACCCAGTCCATTAGATGCCCCTTCATGAATGCTTCACTTTGATACCTCACTCGACCCCATCGGTCCACTAGGGGCTCCCCTAGCTCCAAAAGGCTATTTTCATACCCTTCGGCCGCCGCGCATGCGCAGAAGGCCGATATGTCAACCCCACACCCAGCCCATTAGATGCCCCTTCACCTAAGCTTCACTTTGATACCTCACTCCACCCCATCGGTCCACTAGCGGTCCCTACAGATTGCCGAACACAAAATTTCACCCTCCCTCCCCCCTTGCACTTCTCCCCTTTACCCCTTTTTTCAAACCCTTTTTTAATTGTAAAATAAACATAGAAAATTAAAGATTTTTTTTGGCTCCATGAATCTTTTTTTTCTTTTTTTTTAAATTTAAAAAAAAATTTTTTTTTTGGCTCTTCCATCAACCCTCCCCCCTCCCCCCCTTTACCCCTTTTTTCAAACCCTTTTTTAATTGTAAAAAAAACATAGAAAATTAAAAAGATTTTTTTGGCTCCATGAATCTTTTTTTCCTTTTTTTTAAATTAAAAAAACAAACAATTTTTTTTGGCTCTTCCACCAACCTTCCCCCCTCCCCTTCGGAAGCTGAAGTCGTTATACTGGGAGTTTCGGAAACCGACGTTGTTATAATTGGCGTTTGTGTAGTTGTTGTTGGAGGTCTATTACTATTTAACCATGTAATTTCTTCTTCCCCATCAGTTATATCTGTATCTGTATCTTCTTCTTCTATGGCGACCATCCTGCTGATTTCTTGGTCTTGTTGTTGACTTCGTCTTATCAACCTGACATCTTCTTGCATTACATCCCGCTGTAGCTGTTGCAGTTCTTCTTGACTTCGCCGTATGTTGGTTTCGTCTGTAATAACCTGCTGCAAGCTTGTAATTAGGGTGATTCCACCATCATCTTCACTGGTAACCACCTCTCTGGTAACCATCTCTCTAGGATCTCTAGGAGGGTGGTGGGTGAACATTGGTCATCTTCTTGTACCCATAATTGTATTTTGTGAATAAATGTCAACATACTACGCCTTATTTATAGTCTAGGTGGGTGGGTGGATGGTGGGAGGTGGGTTTAAGATGGCGGCGTGGGTGGGTGGATGGTGGGAGGTGGGTTTAACATGGCGGCGTGGGTGGGTGGATGATGGGAGGTGGGTTTAACATGGCGGCGTGGGTGGGTGGATGGTGGGAGGTGGGTTTAAGATGGCGGCCGGTGTCAGTGAGTGCAAGATTATGGTATCTGCTAAAAAAAATTTTTCCATGCACACTGTATAGTGTTGTGTTACCATTGCCCAAGGATAAAAAATTTCCTAGTTTTATTTCGATAAACCCGTTACAATTTTCAGGGAAATATAAATTCATTAAAAATAACGGCTTAGTGTAGCGTTAGGCTGCTAAATTTTTTAAATACTACACTATGAATTGCCTGAGTTCAATTGGAAATAAAGGGCGAAAATTTATCTGAGATAATTTTTCTGTGATAATTAATTCTTGGTCGAGTATCAACTATTCAGATATTACGGAAAGTACTGTTGTTATAAAGTATTCTTTGTTATATATCAGACACCATCAGCTGATATTTGTAAACAAACGATCTATATTTAGACCCTCACGTGATCTGTTACGTCGCAGCACGCGCTCTTTGATCTTGACGTTCCGCCGCCGTACAGGAAGCTCAAATTGAGACGAAGAATTTCGTTACCATTGCCAGTAAATTGTAAGTTTATTGCGGAAAGAACTGATATTGAATAAATTCCTGCGGGAAATAGGAAGTACACATATAAAAGAATATTGTCTTGACGTAAAAAGTTGGGACATTTCATATTTACGGAGATATGGATTTTTATAACTGAGCCGGTTTTTCGTGTAAACCATCGCAGCGAAAAGGGAAACGGCTGTCATCTTCGTTTTGCTATGTCACAAAAAAGTGCTCGAATTACTTATTTCCAAATGATTTCATGACGAATCCAACTAAGGTTAGCAAGCATACATATCTTACGATATTGTCATGAACTGCCAGCACATAAGACATTCTGGTTGATGAGATCTGAATTTAAGTGTTGTAGCATGTTATTATAACCAGTCTATGATCGAGTGCCACCCCAGTGTCGAGCATTTACATCGTCCAGTTTGCACCAGCAAAAGAAAAATTACGAACGTTCATCGAACGTATGCTGAGCGGCATCGGGGCACCTTCATGTGGTCTCCCGCGGTATATGAATGACTTAGATATGAATGCATGAATTAGTTTGATATAATTTTGTTGGGTATGAACGATTTAAAGTGGAAATATTCCGTACAGGTCTGTTATATGTAACAAACGCTAACAAACATGGCTGCTCAAGGTCAATTTCCCCGGCTTGCCCGGATAATAACGCCGTTCAAACCACAGCCCCATCTATACGCTTTGGTGCAAGGGAGACAACTCGGACTACACCAATTCCCAGGCGAAGATGATGTCCCGCTATATTTGGCCTGTATGGGTATAGGGGTGGTCGGGTTTTTTGATGGCTTTTACTATGAGCTATGAGGTTGATCATGTAGAATACGATGGAAAAAACTATGAAAGTACCGGGTAGGCTTGTATATAGATCCATATAGACCCATATACACTTATATACTGGGATATTAGTATGTATAAATCCATACGGGGTGGACATGTTGGAGTCTAGGTGGAGCACTAGTGGCCCGATTGGGTAGAGTGAGGTCTTATTTTAAAGCTCTCGAGGAAATAAATAAATAAATAAATAAATAAATAAATAATAAAAAATCAAAAAAATCATAACAACCATTTTTTTAATTTTCTACTATTTTTTTTTTACAATTTTTTTATTACGATGAAATTAGCAAGAATCGGTATATATACATTTTGCCTGGCCGGTGTTTTGTCATTCACCATTATGGCAGCGCACGGAAAGGAGCTCGCTTTCTTTCAACTGACGTCTGACGTGATTCTCATCGTCTATGATCATGAATTGCAGCTTATCCAAGAACATCCTACAGAAGTGAAGTTATCTTTAAGCCTACCAGGCTGGACTCTATTAACACGGTTGTTACAGGGAAAAGAGCCCGAAGTGGATTTTATGCATGTGGGAATCGGTGTGTACCTGCGAAGTGGTAGAGATCATTCTTTTTTTCCCCGGCTAGAACAGTGTGGGGGTGCCGCTATCCTACTGCGGCCGGCATTATGGCAAGCGCTGAAAGCTATTATCACCGATGTCCATGATGTACTCTATCCTGAGGCCAACTCTGTAGCTACGCGCACTCTTACACCGGATTGTACCCTATTATTATATCCCCAACGCGTGGAGCTGATCGATGACGATAGCCGATGTTGGTGTACGTCTGAACCCGCGCGTGTCTCTTTATCCCCGGAAGGCTGGATTACCTTGAAACGTGTGTTATGCGGTGATCTCGACGGAGATAGCATTCACCTGTGTGACGACGTCTACATTTTCCGCGGTCCCTATTTTGCTCGACTTCTCTGTCTCAAGCGAGGGGGATTTACTCTGGACCCCGATCTATGGACGGCTTTGCAACAAGTAGTGCCCATGGTGGATAAAGTACTCTCTCCACAGGAGCCGCCTCTCACAGAATAGTACCTGACACTATAAATACGAGGGATGAGACAGAGTGTGTGTCATTCTCCGTTCGACATTTACAGCAAGCATGTCACTACGAGCCATCCTGCCTCTTACACCTTACCAGGTGGGGTTATACGTCTATGAAGATAAAGTCACCCTGGTGGAAGATTGTGGAGCTATTTGCTGGGCGCGCGCTGAGACTCTATCGAATACGGTGACGCTACAGCGTGATGGCTGGACTAAATTTAAACGGGTGTTGAACGGTGAGTTCGATGGACACCTCATCCACATAGACAATGCCATCTACGTATATTCCGTACCGCCCCTCTACGCACGCCTGGGCCGCTACCAAGATCCTACGCGAAGTTTCATCCTAACTCCCTCTCTGTGGTCAGCCTTGGAGAAAGTAGTGCCTATTGTAGACCAGCTGTTTACACCGGACGACCGATCACCAGACCAATTGGCGTGGGCTCGTGCTATGGAAGACGCGCTGGCTGAACCTTATGAAAAAAACAACATGATGATGAATCCGATGATACAGCCGGGGAAGACGAAAGTACTATATCTATAGAATGCACAGAGGCTAGAGTGACAGTGTCACCTAATGAAGCGACCAACACACATGACGGGGACCCAGAACGATGAGGGGTAAGAAGCCCGTAATGAAGCGGTCCCGAAAGGGAAAAAAGGAGTCCGCCTCTACAGTGAACGAGGTGTTAACCGATTTGTATTACAGCCCTACCAGTCCAGCCGCGTATAGCGCTGTGGGAGCGCTCGCTCGAGCTGCCCATTCTCAAGGCATCAGTCGAACTGAAGTTCGAGACTGGTTAAAAACCCAAGACACTTATAGTTTACATCGAGCAGCTCGACGACATTTTCGCCGTAACCGAGTCATCGTAGGAGGTATAGACGCGCAATGGCAGGCGGATTTAGTGGACATGAGTCGATTTGCACCTCACAATGATGGACATCGGTACATATTGACCTGTATCGATATTTTATCCAAGTATGCCTGGGTACTACCCATTCGCACCAAAACAGGAGAGAATCTAATAGGAGCGTTCCAGCAGATTTTCAAGACGGGGCGCAAACCTCTTTATTTACAAACGGATGAAGGCACAGAATTTCTCAACCGACCCTTTCAAGCCTTTCTTAAGAAACAGAAGGTATTTTTCTTTCATACGTACAACGAGACGAAAGCTTCTGTGGTGGAACGATTCAATCGTACCTTCAAAGGACGAATGTACAAGTATTTTACCGCCCAAAACACCCGACGGTACATCGATGTACTACCTCAACTGGTGCAAGGGTACAATCGCGCCTATCATCGCAGTATCCAGCGAGCTCCCCGTGATGTGACAGAACGCAACGAACATCAAGTGCGTGCTACGCTGTACTCATCCAGTCCATCACAACCACTCACGGCACCCCGTTACAAACGTGGAGATGTGGTACGGATCAGTAAAGTGAAAGGTCAATTTGAGAAAAGTTACTTGCCCAACTGGAGTGACGAGCACTTTGTCATCGTTCGCCATAAACCTCGACAGCCACACGTCTATCAACTGGAAGATCTACAAGGAGAAACACTGCAAGGCACGTTTTACGAGGCAGAATTACAACCCATAGTGAAAACACCGAAAGACTACTACACGGTGGAAAAGATTTTGAAAACGGAACGTCGACGTGCCATCGCCTATCATTTCGTCAAATGGCAAGGGTGGCCTCGTTCGTTTAATTCCTGGGTGTCAGGCCGTGACATGAAACGCCTATAAATTCTAACCCCTATCATCACCAGCCTTCAGTGTAGGATTGTACCATGGAT
Organism: Hanleya hanleyi; assembly: GCA_036873755.1. NCBI lineage: Eukaryota > Metazoa > Mollusca > Polyplacophora > Lepidopleurida > Hanleyidae > Hanleya > Hanleya hanleyi. The sequence goes on along the minus strand of JAVTVY010017822.1, from coordinate 61,085 downwards.
AGGACACATCTACCCTTACTGTTACGAACTCGAAAAGCACAAGTGGGTACTCTAGTGTGTGTAGTAGTGCTTGTGGGTACGTTATTTACAGGCGTGTTCTACGATTTGTCGTACGTGGTATCCTGTTTGAGCACCCTGCGTTCCACATCTCAGTCATCCACCACTTCCACCATCACTACGACGACGACGCTGCCTACGCCATCCAAGACGTCAAGGTACCGCCACGTATCAACCCAGACACCCACGTCTACCACACCGCCGTCCACACCGTCTACTCCAGCCATCACCACGTTACCCTTTGCCCGCTACATCCAGTCACCCACGACGACCACCACCACGCCCCGTACTACGACTACTCCACGTGATCCTCCGTCATCCCTAAGAAGCGACGATCCTTCCACCCCATCACCACCACCAACACCTAGTACCAACACCACGACGCCGCTAAAAATATTTACAGTGGATCCCCGTGAATCACGTTTACCACGACAACGGTATCCATTCGACTACGATCCCCGGTGGGATCCCCGACAACAGGGGTGGGCTTCTAAACGCCGAGCGCAAATCACCAAATAAAAAAAATAAAATAAAAAAATAAAAAAACTATGGATCCTCGGTGGCAGCATCCTTTCACGTGTCTTATCGCTGGACCGACAGGGTCGGGAAAAACACACTTCGTTCAACGTCTGATCCAACACGGGTCAGCCCTCATTTCACCGCCTCTAGCTCGCATCCTGTGGTGTTAAGGAGCTTGGCAACCCGCGTACGAGGAACTGGCACGTGTCCCGGGACTCACCTTAGTGGAAGGCTTACCCCCTGAGGATACACCCCAAGACACCTTGGTGGTGGTGGACGATCTCATGACGGAAACGGACAGTCGAATCACCCGTCTCTTTACCAAAGGAAGCCATCATCGTCGGTTGAGCATCATCTACATCGTGCAGAATCTCTTCAGTAAGAACAAAGAGCACAGGAACATTAGTTTGAATGCTCAGTATGTGGTGTTATTCAAAAACCCCAGAGACGCTCCCCAAATTACGCACCTGGCCCAACCCGCTCACGGGTATCTACTCATTGACTTGAAACAAGACACGCCCTCCACCCTTCGATTGCGTACCCTCATTTTTCCCGGCGAGGTGCAGACGGTGTACACACCCAAATAAAAAAGATAAAAGAAATAAAAGATAAAAGAAGAAGACAACGCACTCTATCCGTCATTCATCATCATGTCTGCACGGATACGCAAGCACGCGCCGGCCCTGCGCGTATTACGCAGCGCGCCACCGGAGGTGGGCCGGGCCCTGGTGCGCGGGGCAGATCCCGACTTGGTACGGTGTTTGTGTGAAGTGGCCCATAATGTGTTAAAAGGCAATGTTCCACTCAGTCCTCTGCAGAAAGGGAAATTGCAACGGCACAAGGCGGGTCTCCGAACGTTGGTGAAGAAGACGGGCAGTGTCAAGAAAAAGAAACAGGTGTTACAGCGAGGTGGATTTCTCGGCGCACTCCTCGCACCCTTAGCCGCTACTGTACTGGGACCGTTACTAGGCTCCATCTTGGGACGCTAAAAACGTCATCATGGAACATACGAAAAAAATGATGCTGGTCGAACCTCGGCTGTTACAGAGTTTGCAATCACCCTATCCCGTACCGGCCACAGTGCAACAACTCCAGTCTCTGGATGAAGAGATGAATAGTATACTCCAACGTCGACTACCCGATCACGAGAAAATTCAACTCTACCATCATACGCTGAACCGGTACCAGACGTTTATGGATCAATATAGAGGGAGTAGTAGTAGTAGTACACCACCACTACCCACAACGCCTACTCTCACATCCCCATCACCACCTTCACCTGAGCTGGAAGAGGAAGTGTTGACCAGTGTGCCTAAAGCCTTCAAGACCAAGGCCCGTTTATTGTTGGACCGGGTGAAACAGAATTCCGATATGAGTTGGAACGCTGAAGGAAAACTGCTGATTCGAAACAAAGTGGTGCCGGGGTCTCATATGACCGATTTGATCAACGATATGGTCCGTTCTCGCAAACACTCTAATCCACCGGGCTGGGAAGTCTTTGCTCAGGGATTAAAAGACACGCACATCCCTCAAGAATTGGTAGGGAATCCTAACCGTTGGGCCTTTATGCAGCAATCGACCCGACACCAACCATCACCTTCCTCCGCCTCTGCTTGGGACTCCATGTCACCGCCGCCGCCGTCCAAAATACCACAACCACGACGGGGACGTAGCCGATCTAAGTCAACGCGACGATCACAACGCCGAGGTAAGGCGCCCAAGGCCTGGGGGGCCCTTACTGGGAACCCTACTAATAACTCCTATAAAAACCCGGTGCAGAAGCCAGAACAACTCAGTCGTCATGTTTTACCTGACGTTGCCCAGTAATAGCTCACTCCAAGTGTTTCCTGACAACACCTTGACCAAGTATGTCACTCAATTACCCCAACCGTTACATTTACCTGGACGATGGGAATGTGGACTGGTGGATATTCAATACCCTTACTCATGGTACAACGTACAAGACCGAGAAGTATGGTACGAAGTGACCTACCAAGGTAAAATCTACAGACTGACTCTCCCCGAAGGCCAATACGATACGCCCCAGAAGTTCAGTCAGGGTCTGATGGACTTGTTGGAGTACAAGGCTCTAAAGGAGAGCACGGATAGTGCAACACGCCTGATAGCCTTTCGCTTCAAGAAAAACGTGTTCTTCGATGTCAACGTACACAACGACAAGAGCTCTATCATGCTGAGCCCTAACGTGGCTGTGAAACTCAGTCCTACACTACAGCAAATGTTACGGCTGCCTAACAGCGTCTACACGGGTCCCACCATTGACAACGGTACCCTGTTGATGGATATGAAAGTAGGTATGTACGGACTGTACGTCTACTCGGACGCAGTGGACAGCCATATTGTGGGTGATGTGAACACACCTCTGTTACGGGTGGTGCCCATTAGCAAGACGTATGGCGATCAAGTCAACCAGAGTTTCAACCATATAATGTACCTGCCCGTACGACATACCGATATCAACACGATCACGGTGGATATAAGAGATGACACGGGACGCCCGATCGCATTCGAACGAGGAAAAGTGGTGCTGACACTTCATTTCCGACAAGTCCGCTCTCCTCACTTCGTATAATGTACGTGCCTTACCAGTGCCATACGCCCAGCTATGCCGACTACTACAAGAAACAAACGAGCGGAGGCTTGCCCATGTTTAGCGGTGCACGCATGCAACGAGGTCACGGATTGGGGAACATACTGGGCAGCATTGTGAAAACGTTTTTACCCTTGGTGACACGGGGTGTCAAAGCGGTGGGGAAACAAGCGGTACGCAGTGGATTGCGCGTGGCCGGTGATGTGATGGAAGGCACAGCACCCCGACAAGCCTTCAAACGACGGGCTAAAGAAGCCGGCGGCGTCTTGATCGCCAAAGCCCTTAAAAGACAAACTCCGACACAGCGAAGAGTCATTCGACGTCCAACACACCGACGACGCACACCCCAGAGGAGGAGGACTCAGACCAGGACGAATAAGAAGAAGAAGAGGAGTAGTAGTAGTAGGAGAGACATCTTCGCATAATGGCATTCATTCACTCCGAGTCGTGTCCATCTACCAACAGTGAATTGGATTTGTGGACTATTCCACCCACCCAAACCAGTGTAGCCGAAGGACGTTGGGTAGAACATCGACCCCTGTCTAGCCTGACGGGGGTGGGCCCCGTGGAATTTACCATTGAAAACAAAGATACGGCCTACCTGGATTTAGCCCACACGTACTTGTACGTGAAAGCCAAAATAATGGACAACGACGGGACGCCCATAGCGGACGATGCGATAGTAGGCCCGGTGAATCTTTGGCTGCACTCCTTGTTCCAACAGGTGGATATAGCTCTGAACGATAAACTCATCAGTACGTCCACCAATACGTACCCGTACCGAGCCTACATGGAGACGCTGTTGTCGTACGGCAGTGATGCCAAAAAATCACACTTACAAGCTGAGCTGTACTTCAAGGATATACCCGGAACCATGGACAGCCTACTCGGTGCCAATACTGGGTTCATCACACGCAAAAGAATGGCAGCCAAAAGCAAGTCCATCGATATGATGGGACGACTGCACGCCGATCTGTTCCTGCAAGACCGCTACATGATGAACGGTGTATCCATCAAGATCAAGTTGATCCGTTCCTTACCCGCGTTCGCCTTAATGGCCGGTGGAGCCGGGGGTGTCAATTACAACATCGTCATTGAAGATGCAGCCCTGTTTGTCCGTACGGTAGATTTGCAACAGGGCGTGTTGCTGAGTCACATGGAAGCCTTATCGAAAAAACCAGCCCTGTACCCCATCCGACGCGTACAGACCAAGGTATTCTCTGTGCCATCAGGTACGATGATGGCCAACCGTGAAAATTTATTTCTAGGGGATCTTCCTAAACGTCTTACCCTGGCGTGTGTGAGCAACACCGCTTTCAATGGAAATTGGGCTGAGAATCCGTTCAACTTTCAACATTTCAACCTCAACTTTGTGGCACTGCACGTGGCCGGCCATCAAATTCCAGCCCGTCCATTACAACCGGACTTTGCTAACTTCAACTATGTGCGGACCTACCTGAACCTGTTTACAGCCACAGGACAAAACAACCAGGACGAAGGCAATACCATCAGTCGACAAGACTTTAGCCATGGGTACACATTGTTCGCCTTTGACCTCACCCCCACCTTGGAACACGATCATCAACTGGCTTTGCTGAAGAAAGGAAACCTACGGTTGGAACTGCGTTTCGCCAACCCTCTAGCCCACACCATTAACGTGATTTGCTACGCCGAGTTTGATAACGTCATCAGCGTGGATCAGCAAAGAAACGTGCTGTGTGACTACGCCAGCTAAGAGTCCTCATCATGGATACAGAGCAGCTGATGGGCATACTCCAGCGTGATCCGAAGATCCCCTTTCGAGGTGTGTTTCCACGCAATGTGTTTCCCACCCACTCCACCACCCCAGCAGCCTACATCCTGAATACAGACACGAGGAGTCGACCCGGTGAACATTGGATAGCTGTGTACGTGGACACCCTAGGCCAAGGCGAATACTTTGATTCCTACGGACTTGCACCCCTACATGCCGATTTGGTGAAATTCATGGACGTCTCTACTACAAAGTGGCGTTGGAATACTCAAAGATTACAAGGACCCTTGAGTAGTGTGTGCGGACAGTACTGTGTGTTTTATCTCAGTCACCGGAGTAGAGGACATTCTATGCCCACTATCGTACACATGTTTGATGATTATTGTCAAGCCGAAGACCGTGATGTCCTCGTCTATAACTGGACGGCCTCTCGTTTTAATGTGCATGCTCCATTTCTCTGGTTAACTTAAAAATGTACTGCGCGCGCAGGCCACTTGTTTATTATTATCACGTTATTGTTATGACGTTGTTGTTCTGACGTTCATTGATGTTGAATAAAAGATGGAAAAACACAAAAAAATGATTTGACTTTTTTTTTTATTTAAGTCAACAAGAAAGGATTAGACTATATATACAAATAGAATACAGGGTACAAATAGTAGTGGTATGTACACATAGAATAGTAGTGGTATGTATATACAAGTGGTACAAAAAATTCTGTCAGGAGTAGGATTCGAACCTACGCCAGCATTCGCCGACCAGTACTTACATACCGGCGCCTTAGACCACTCGGCCATCCTGACTTTTACAGTTTTATAACTCGTGTATCAACAGTTATAGTTCGACATTGTTCACAAGTCCAAGTAAGTAGTGCTCACACCGTCGGTCAACACTTTTCGTTTGGGGTAAAAGAAAGTAAAGGCGTCTCGTTGCTGAATGTACGTGCGCATCTGGTGATCCACCACCCGAAATCCTCGGTTAGTGCCACTCGCACTGGCCTGGCTTTGCAGCACGTTCAAGTACAAGGCTTTGTCGATGTTGGGATCGCGCCGGCTCACCCCTTTGCAGCTAAACTTATTCTCTCCGTCTCCTCCGTCTCCTCCGTAACAGTAATACGTCTTGGAGGAGAGAGCAATCATAGCATCCCCACTCCACTCCAGCTTGAACAGGCCCGGCGTACGCTTATCGTACTGGTAATGGTCACGTCGAGGTAGCCACTGGTCCGTTCCGCTTCATACTGGGCCCGTAACTCCGGTTTCACCAGGGACTCCCAATCTGCATTAGAGACGGCCATGTAGGCCGAGTCGGTATCCATCTCCATGAGTTGCCAGTCTGAGGGATTAAAATAGACACCCATGAAGTCATAGAGAAACTGCAGCATCCTCAGCTTGGCCACCTGATATACCATACATCCAATCTGCAGGGGTAAGTTGTACCGGATAGTCTTCTTGGCTGAAGTGACTTCATAGGTGTCGTCATCGATGACCTCCACGGATCGAAACAGAGGAGAATTCACTTTTTTGCGGGCTTGGGCAGTAGTACAAATGTTCACGTTGACGTGCTTATCCTGGTTCGTTACCGTTTTTCCGTAATAACCATTGCCAGTCAGCTTCCAAGATTCACCGATGATGGCCTCACTCGGGTATTCATCACCTTGACGACGGGCCGACGTCACGATGTCGGCATTCTCCGCAAAACAAGCGTCGGGTACGTACTGTATCACTTGATATATTTGAGTAATTTCCAAACCGTGGTTCATGTACCACTGCAGTAAGGGCGTGCCCAGCAAGATTTTCTCGGCCCACATACTACCAATCAACATCCGTCGAGGTTGAGGCAAACACTCGTGTTGCTCCGCATAGGTCCTCATGGTGTCCCCAATATCAGCCCGACCCACCAGCGTGTTCTTAAAGATGGGAGGGCACTGGGCGAAGAGAGGCTTGAGAGTGTCGGGAACATGCAAATCACATTCGACAAAGCCGTAGAGGTCCCCCGAACGAATGGCGTCCAACATCTGTGGCAGACTCAGAAGTCGCCGACGACTCAAGGGGTACTCGCGCTCTTTTAGGAAACGTCGTAAATGGGGTAGGGCCTGACACATCGTGTGAAATTCACACTCCCACATTTCAATCAGATAGTATCCTCTCTCTTTCACATAATCACCGTTCGCCACCACTTCTTCGCGTAATTCTTGCGGTGTTTTTCCACGTCGCTCGTTGAAGCGTCCAGCGCTGAAATGGCATTCGTGGCCGTGCCAATAGCAACCGTAAAATTGGAATACGGTGGGTGTGCTACCCACCAGGGCAAACCCATCGACGGGAAGTCGACGATCTGCTATGCGCTTCTCTGTGGCGTTGGTCTGGTGTCGTATATAAATCGCCCGTCGATAGGCTTCCCAATCCAACCACTGATCAGCCAGATGCTTGTAGGGTGTACGTTGCGGTGTAAAATGCCGACCTTCCGCCAACCAACGTGTATAATGGCCACTGGGCATAGGTTGGGCCAGCGACCACAGGTACAAGGCATTCGCATCGAAACCGATGATCTTAGCACAGAGTTTTCCACTGGGCAGAGTAGTGACGTCCTTCTCGTGATAACGGTGAAAAATAAGACTCGGACCGCCCACAATGTTCTGCTTTAGACAATCATGCATGTCTGCATCTTTTTGCTGTATCAGCGAGAAGTACGTAGCACACTCTTGAAAAAGATGGCGAAGCGCCAGACCCGGTAAACTCAAGCACTCCTTAAAGATGTCGACGTGCATTTGGCGACGAAAGAGTTGCACCATTTTCTCGGCCGCTTCCAGGAAAGGAACCACATCTAGGTTATTATACCATATCAGGAAATCTCGCAAGGTCTGCATATGTTCATCGTTCCATACCTGCTGGAGTTCCCGGTACGTGTCTTCCGGACATTCCACTTGCTTCAAATCATCAAAGAAGGCGTGCCGGGGTGGCAACTGTGTTTCCTGCAAACGGTCGAGCGATGATATATACGTGTAAGGGAACCTCCCTTTGGTTTGTGCACAGTTATAGGCCTTGACCCACTGATCATAGCTACAATTAGGAGCTAAATAGTTCCGTACATCCAGGAAATGCAGTGATGTGGTAGTGAGGGCCATATGATTATTGATCTTCTTGATGACGGACTTGATGGTATTCGACTGGGCCAAGTAAGGGTAAAGAAATTCCTTCACCATGTTCAAATCATAACGTCCCGAGTTGAAGCCGAGCACCGGTAACTGACCTAGGTATTGTAGGAAGCGCACTTTCAATTTCTCCGCATACGGTTTAGGTAAAGGTACATCCTGCGACTGCAGAGGCTGCGACTGCAGGGGCTCGGGCTCCGACTCGGACTCGGACTCTTCATCGTCACTAAACGCTACACCCGGTATAGGAATCCGATCGTCCAGCTGGTCCAGTACGTCCTGGAACTTGGACACCAATAGTTCTGTACTAGCCGCACTGACTTGCTCTAAATACTCCATCATGCGGGTGATCAACTCATGGGAGTCCCCCGACGACACGAAACACACCGGTGCAGCGTCATAGCCAGGTACGTTGGTGGAAATACTGACACTCAGAGGAATATGGCGCTGCGTCCACTGCGTTTTCGCTGAAAACATGTCCATGGGCTCCAACAGGGCCTCAAAATCGTAACACGCCCGGAAGGGAAAATAACGATCCTCTCCCGGTATCATCACACCCTCATCGGCCAGTTCCTGGAAAATAGTAGGCGTATTATGATACACTCCACCCGGATATACTCGCTTGACACTGTTGTCACAGATTTTCTCGTGGCGATGTAAGTCGTAAGACTTTTTAAACACCCGATGGCATTGGGCACAACTGAAAGACTGAGCGTACTGGCTCATATTGTAGATCAGCGAAAAATGACTCACGCCATTGTCGTCGAACACATTGACTTTCATCGTAGCAGCATACCGTTCTGTTGAACGACGAACCAATTCAGCCACAAATGTATCCTCCTCCTCGCATCGTAATCGGTATACAAAGATATTGATGTTGAACAGTGTTTCCACGTCATCCAAATTCTTGAACGGCACTCCACGGAAGTGCCGCTTATCCAAGTCTTGCTGCTGTAAATACTGTTCCCAATAGTCATTGGCCACTCTGTCACAACCCTGGGGGTTACACTCGTCCACATGCACGGCCAAACACCGAAACAGACATTTCCGGTCTTTGTAGGGCCCATTTCTCCCTCCTGTTAATGCATGCAGGCCGGGTCGATGAAGCAACCACGGGGGTAGTAGTACAGGAGCACCGATAGGATGATCTCTCATTTTCGTGACGAAAAATGTGACGTTGGTCACCATTTCCACAAGCCATTGGGTATTGGGGCGTTGCAACCGGGCCCATTCCAATGGATCCAACGTAGTCAATTGGTCGATGAGTGGCGCCAGAGAAATCGCATCCGTCACCGTGAACGGCTGATCAAACACATAGGTATTATTGCTGGGATAATAATACCGCACCTGATCCGTCGCCTTGTGCCGTAAAATGTACCCGAATGTCATATTCAACTTGAACGCTGTCACCTGATCTTTGAAAATGTTCTCGGCATAGGTAGACAGATACGTGAGGTCCTGCAGTCGAAAGTTATACAAGTCCAATAGACGACGGTCACGGTGAAAACAATGGCGTATGGTAGCCCAGTGACGTTGATAAATGTCCCTGACACGCTCGTCTTCAGGCAAGACTTCAACCGGAGGTGCTGCTGGGTCCCAGGGAAAATCTTCTCCACGTGTCATGCTTTCGTCTCGTACAAGCGGGTAGGCAAGCAGGCAGGCAGGCAGGGAGGCAGACAGGCTGGTCAGGTCAGTCAGGTAGGTAGTGCAATGTCCTAAAAATCGACTACTTTTATACGTTTTTCTACAAGCCGCCATCTTGAAACCCACCACCCACCAACCACATGCCGCCATCTTGAAACCCACGACCCACCAACCACATGCCGCCATCTTGAATCCCACCACCCACCAACCACATGCCGCCATCTTGAATCCCACCACCCACCAACCACATGCCGCCATCTTGAATCCCACCACCCACCAGCCACATGCCGCCATCTTGAATCCCACCACCCACCAACCACATGCCGCCATCTTGAATCCCACCACCCACCAACCACATGCCGCCATCTTGAATCCCACCACCCACCAACCATATGCTGCCATCTTGAATCCCACCACCCACCAACCACATGCCGCCATCTTGAATCCCACCACCCACCAACCACATGCCGCCATCTTGAATCCCACCACCCACCAACCACATGCCGCCATCTTGAATCCCACCACCCACCAACCACATGCCGCCATCTTGAATCCCACCACCCACCAACCACACACCCCACGTGACCACAATACTCGCTTCTGATTGGCTGACGCGTGACGTCACAAAGGTCATATGCAAATTTCTGAGGTCATTGAGGCTTTAAAGACGCTTTGTATACTACTGTGGTTATAAGGCGTTGGACTGGAGTTCCAATGGACGTTAATCCCCGTGGGTTCGAACTCCACCGGTACTAAATTTCAAATGTTTTAAAAACTGCTGTGATATACCTAAATTAGGAGCTATTTTAACAAACTGCATGTATTGTGATATCAACTGAAACGAACATCGTCTGACGAACAAAGGGATCTTGGGCTTGCCCTGTGATTCTTGTTTACAAAAGAAAAATGTTATTTTGGCGCTTGAAAAGTTAGTAAGGCATACACTTCCGAATTTTCCTCCTCACACCATTCTTAGAAGAAAAAATGTTTCGCCGAAAGCAGCCCAAATGTTCCAAAGTTTGCAATCTCAACCGAACAATTTGCATATAGCAATCAAAGTACTCTTCATTGCTAGATTCGTGTGAAAAGGCCGATGTTTAAATGGTATCCTACAAGTCTATCGATGAACGCGAGTGAAGAAGTAGGCGTGACACAATGACTACACGAGTGAATACAAATAAATGCAAACGACAATGCAACGTCTACTATTTTTCAGCTGCAAGACACGAAAGGGCACAAGAAAAAGAGATCAAAATAAACCCGGATCGCTTGGGTCAAATAAGTGGCGTGTCACAATCCTCTTAAAAAGGCACAAAAATTATCATCAGAGAGAGCGTTGAAAGCCACAAGAGTACGGTGGCCGAGTGGTTAAGGCGTTGGACTTAAGTTCCAATGGGCGTAAGTCGGCGTGGGTTCGAACCACACCCGTACTAAATTTGAAGTTTTAAAAACTATTGTGGTATTACTAAATTTGAGCTATTTTAACAAACTGCATGTGTTGTGATATCAACTGAAACGTAGTCCTACGAACAAAGGGGGCTTGGGTTTGCATTGAGATTCTTGTTCACACAAGAAAAGTTGCGATATTGGCGCTTTACAAATACATCGTCAATGCGAGAATTAGTACGGCATACACTTCCAAATTTTCATCCAACATTCTACCATTCTCCGAAAAAATCTATAAAGAAAATTGTTTCGCGGAAAGCACTGCAAATATTCCAAAGTGTGCAATCTCAGCAAACAATTTGCATACAGCAATCGAACTCGAGTCTTTATTGCTAGATTAGTGTGAGAGCCACAAGAGTACGGGAGCCGAGTGGTTAAGGCGTTGGACTTATAAGTTCCAATGCACTAATTTCGCGTGGATGCGAATTGTTTCCGTACTAAATTTGAACTCTTTTAAAAACTATTGTGATATTACTAAATTTGAGTCTTGATTTATGATATCAATTGAAACGTACCGTACATTGTGTGACGAACAAAGGGGACTTAGGCTTGCCCTGTGATCCTTGTTCACAAAAGCAGAAACAAGATCTTGGGACTTTACAAATACGCCGTCAAAGACCGAATTTTTACGACTTACACTTCCGAATGTACATCCAGCATTATACACGTACTTTTCTTAGAAGATTCTTGATAGATTCGTGCGAAAGCTGCAAGAGTACTTTGCCGAGTGGTTATAAGGCGTTGGACTGGAGTTCCAATGGACGTAAATCCCCGTGGGTTAGAACCCCACCGGTAATAAATTTCAAATGTTTTAAAAACTATTGTGATATACCTAAATTAGAAGCTATTTTAGCAAACTGCATGTATTGTGATATCAACTGAAACGTACATCATCTGACGAACAAAGGGGTCTTGGGCTTGCCCTGTGATTCTTGTTTACAAAAGAAAAATGTTATTTTGGCGCTTGAAAAGTTAGTAAGGAAAACACTTTCGAAGTTATATCCAACATTCCACCATTCTTAGAGCAAAATCTACAAGGAAAAATGTTTCGCCGAAAGCAACCCAAATGTTCCAAAGTTTGCAATCTCAACCGAACAATTTGCATATAGCAATCGAAGTACTCTTCATTGCTAGATTCGTGTGAAAAGGCCGATGTTTAAATGGTATCCTACAAGTCTATCGATGAACGCGAGTGAAGAAGTAGGCGTGACACAATGACTATACGAGTGAATACAAATAAATACAAACGACAATGGAACGTCTACTATTTTTCAGCTGCAAGACAAGAAAGGTACAAGAAAAAGAGATCAAAATAAGCCCGGATGGCTTGGGTCAAATAAGTGGCGCGTCACAATCCTCTTAAAAAGGCACAAAAATTATCACCAGAGAGAGCGTTGAAAGCCGCAAGAGTACGGTGGCCGAGTGGTTAAGGCGTTGGACTTAAGTTCCAATGGACGCAAGTCCGCGTGGGTTCGAACCCCACCCGTACTAAATTTGGACTGTTTTAAAAAACTATTGTGGTATTACTCAATTTGAGCTATTTTAACAAACAGCATGTGTTGTGATATCAACTGAAACGTACATCGTCTGACGAACAAAGGGGTCTTGGGCTTGCCCTGTGATTCTTGTTTACTAAATAAAAATGTCATTTTAGCGCCTGAAGAATACACCATCAAAGACAGAGTTAGTAAGGCATGCACTTCCGAATTTACATCCAACATTCCACCAATCTTAGAAAAAATGTTCATGAAAAATTGCTTCGCCGAAAGCAACCCAAATGTTCCAAGTTTGCAATCTACACCAAACAATTTGCATATAGCAATCGAAGCAGTCTGCATTGCTAGATTCGCGTGAAAAGGCCGATGCTTAAATGGTAACCTGCAAGTCTATCGATGAACGCGAGTGAAGAAGTAGGCGTGACACAATGATTACACGAGTGAATACAAATAAATACAAACGACAATGCAACGTCTACTATTTTTCAGCTGCAAGACAAGAAAGGTACAAGAAAAAGAGAACAAAATAAACCCGGATGGCTTGGGTCAAATAAGTGGCGCGTCACAATCCTCTTAAAAAGGCACAAAAATTATCATCAGAGAGAGCGTTGAAAGCCGTACGAGTACGGTGGCCGAGTGGTTAAGGCGTTGGACTTAAGTTCCAATGGACGTAAGTCCGCGTGGGTTCGAACCCCACCCGTACTAAATTTGAACTGTTTTAAAAACTGGAAAAAAGCACTGACTGTTGAACTGAGCAGACGTGTTTTCGTGGAGCTCCCGTTCATTACGACGTTGTTGTTGTTAGGTGCTAGTTTACTGATTTTGGTGTATTTTGGTGTATTGCAAAGACAGGAAAGAAATTGTTGGGACATTTTTACCCAGGAATGGCCTCCCCACGGGGACGGGGCCGTGGACCCGGAAGGCCTGTGAACGATCAGAGAAGTTCTGGAAACAGCAGAAATTACACCAAGGAAAACTCTATGATTGTGAACATCGGAAATGTGAGAGAAGTGTCTGCCGGGGATGTGATAAAGGTGATAGAAGGTACATGTGGTCTGAATTCCTTGTATGCTTGTGTACCAAAAGGAACTGATTCGTACGAAATTACATTGGCTGAAAGAGGATCTGTTGACTTGTTGAGCGGAGGAATTGAAATCAATGGCACAAGCTATACGTGTATGGAAGTTTCAAACAAAGTTGTTGTTGTTTCATTTCTCCACTTGTCTAGCTATGTCGAGGATGATGAAATTGTTGAAAAACTTAGTGGGTATGACATTGAACTCCTGTCGAACATACAGAGACGATACCACAAAGGAACCAAGGTGGCAGACGGTACAAGGTACGTCAAAGTTAAATTTGCTGGAACTGTACAATCTCTCCCGTACTCGATGAAATTCACCGCCGGGAATTCAGTAGAATACTACAGAGTAATCCACGATAACCAGATGAAGGTTTGTTCGATATGTTTGTCGGATGAGCATTTATACAAAGATTGCCCTGATTTTCTGTGTTATCGGTGTGGCCTGCAAGGGCATCTTTCTCGTGTTTGTGTGACGCCACCGTGCAGCCATTGTTCACGTAGGGGAAACAAATGTACATGTACTCGGTGTGACGTTTGTCAAGAGCTAGCGTGCCAGTGTGCTTCTGAAAATCAAACAGAAGCGGATGTTTGTAGTGATGGCCCTATTCAGTGTGATTTGTGTTATGAGTTCGACAAAGATTGCAAGTGTACAAAAGCTGATACTGATTCTGTTGTGGATGAAACCGACAGCGAGGGAACTTCTCCTGAGACTGAAGTCGTCCAAGATGATGCCCAACCCACTCCTTTAAGTGATTTAGCAAATACAGCTGTCAATGACGCGACAGGGAGTCCCGTCAACCAATCAACGTCAAGTGAGACCAAAGGCGGTACGACAGAAATGGAAAGTATCACGAAAATGTGCGATTCGGAAAGTTCCCCATTGGTCAGTGTCGAGAACACTGGTGACGCATGCAGCACTGCAAAAGAAGCCGACTCTGGGCGCCAAGTCGAAGAAATTGACACTAGTGTGGCCTTCTTTAGACGCCGAAAGGCGAATATCGAGCCGAATCTGACAGGCGGGAAAAGAAAGGCAAAGAAGAAAAACAACAGACTACAATAGAACAATGGCGTATGTCAATTTCTTACTCCATTTAGCGACAATGGTTCTTATAGCCTCGCTAAACTGCAATGGACTCAGGAATGTAGAAAAATTAAAAACTGTGAACGCATTGTTTTCGTCTTCTTTCGTGGATTTTGTTTGCTTGCAAGAAACTTTCTGGGACAATCAATATGTGGATAACTATAAGCATCTGTTGAAGGGGGAAATCTATTACAGCAATGCTATTGACCCTAGTAAAGGTGTTGCAATTATTGTTACAAATAAATGGAAAGACAAAATTTTGAACACTCGACATGATAATTCCGGTAGGTTGATTTGTATTACGGTTGATTTTGAAGGAAGAGAAGCTGATATTATAAACTGTTATGCCCCAAATAGTGTTCCAGAAAGAGTGGTATTTTTCAATGAACTCAGAGGTTTCATACGACATGATGTTAAACATATTCTGGTCGGAGATTTCAATTTAGTATTTTCTTCTAATGACAGAGCAACTCGTGTTCTAGAATGCGATAAGTCAAGAGACCTATTGTGTAAAACAATGTGTGATTTTGAGCTGAGAGAGATCTGGCGGTATTTTCACCCAGACAAGACTGTATTTTCTTGGCGCCGTATTGTCAATGGCGTGTTACGTCAGAGTCGTATTGACCACATCTTATTTAGTCGTGATTTGTCTGGTGCCACAAAGTCTGTATATTATAGACGAAATTCAGTCAGTGACCATAGCACTTTGTTTTTGAGATTGGATCTCTCAACCGTTGAAAGAGGCCCAGGTCTCTTTATATTTAATAATCAGCTATTGAGAGATGAAGATTTTTGTAACAGAATACGAGAATTATTACTGACGGAATTAAATAGTCCTCTGTATATATCAGAGAAGTTAATTTGGTGGGACAATTGTAAATATAAAATGAAAAAAATATCAATGTTATTTGCCAGTAAACGAAAAGACGAAATGAACCAGGAAATGTTTGTATTACAATGTAAGTTAGAAAATGAATATCGCCGAGCAGCTGTGGTGCCTAATTATGATATAAGTGGCATTAAGTTGTTGGAGGCTGAATTGTTAGACCTTGAACATATTAAGTGTCAAGGAGCTATTCTACGTTCGAAAGCCCAGTGGGCACTCGAAAGTGACAGAAACACTGGTTATTTTATGTCTCTTGAAAAGTATCGTCAGAATAATAAACTATTAAGTGAGATTGTAAATTCCACTGGCGATATTTTAACTGACACTGATAGCATAGTGAATGTGGTAAAAGATTTTTATGAAACACTGTATGAGGAGGATGAAATAGATTTGGATGCTATGAATGAATTATTTAGAAATATTAATGTGTCACTTAATGATGATGATAGAGAAGTCTGTGATTTAGATATTACACAAGATGAGTTGTTGGATGCTATAAGAGGTTTATCCCTCAATAAAAGTCCAGGGAATGACGGGCTAACGGTGGAGTTTTACCAGTATTTCTGGCCAGAACTTTGTGATATTTTGTTTGCTATCTATAATGATGTCTTCAAAAATGGCGAATTGACCAGATCTATGAAAGCCGGTGTGATTACTCTGGTATATAAGCAGAAGGGTGAAAAGAATAACCTAAAAAATTGGAGACCCATCACATTACTCAATGTAGATTACAAAATTTTATCTCGTTGTTTAGCTAATAGACTAAAGAATGTAATAGGAAGTGTTGTGTCTTCAAATCAATCCTGTTGTGTTCCTGGTCGAGATATTTCTGATACTATCGCCAGTTTAAGAGATGTTATCACTTATGTTGAAAATGATAATGTGGAGGCATTTTTCCTTAAGTTAGATCAAGAAAAAGTTTTTGATCGTGTGTCGCATACTTACTTGATCGAGGTGTTAAGAAAATTTGGGTTTGGAGATGCCTTTGTACGATGGATAGAGGTATTTTATAATGATGTCAGGAGTGCGGTAAAGGTTAACGGATACCTCACTCCTTATTTTAATGTTAAAAAATCTGTCCGTCAGGGGTGTCCGATTTCAGCAATGCTGTATGTTTTGAGTGTTGAGCCTTTGTGTACATTAGTCAGAAATTCAAACTTAACTGGGATACAAATACCAGGCTCCAATGTTATATCACTAGATTATGAACACGCGGATGATCTAACTTTGACATTAGCGGACAAAGAATCTGTTTTATCTGTTTTTAATGTTTGTAAAGTGTATTGCAGAGCATCTAATGCTCGGATTAACATGGATAAAAACGAATTATTATATGTTGGTAAAAATATGCCTGACAATTTTGTGAATAATATTGAGGTAAAGCGCGATTGTATAAAGGTGCTTGGTGTTTGGCTAGGACCATCACGCAATATATGCCATGTAAATAATTGGGAAAGCAAAGTTAAGAGCATAACTGATTTACTTGTTCGTTGGAAACAACGTAAATTGACACTCAATGGTAGAGCCACTGTTATTTCAACATTAATGATGTCAAGGTTATGGTATACTCTTATGGTGGTGTCTATTCCAAATTCATATGTACTGAAACTTAAAGAGGTGTGTTTAAAATTTCTCTGGAGTGATAAATCACATTTGATTGCATATCAAACTGTTATAAATGATCGGTGTCTTGGTGGTTTGAATATCCCTGATATTCTGATGAAAATGAGAGCCTTCCGCTTAAAGTTTCTATCCCGTTATTTGAATAATTCTATCCATCCAGTATGGAAGGATTTTCTCCAAAGATGTGGTGATCTTAATCTTACGTTTGAATTATTCTTTATGTCTTACAAACATAGCGTTTTTAATTCACTCCCGAGTTTTTATAAAGAAATGTTTTTGGCCTGGTATGACCTGCTAAAACAGGCTGATATTATACTAGTATCCCGTGATCAGTTTTGGTCTCAACCAGTCTTTTATAACCCAAGGTTAACGATAAATGGGAGACGTATAGAATCTGAACTGTTTCTTCGTTCTGGACTTGTCACTGTAAAAGACTTCTTGTATGAGGTGATCCCGGGTTTCCTGCCTAATAATGCGATTTGTGAAATAGTCCAAGGATTTTTTCCTGATGTTCAGCCATCAAAGGTCACTCTAATGTATGAGTTAATTAAGTCATGTATCCCGCATTGTTGGGTTATACCTGAAAATTCTGTACCCGGTAAAGGGGAGATAACTATACAATTTGCTCACTGTTCTCGCACATTATTAGAATTGAGAAGCAGAGATTTCTATACACTCTTGCGGAAAAACGTTGCTAAAATACCCACATCGACTGACTTCTGGTCTGTTAATCTTCCCAACATAGAACTTTCAGGATATTGGAAACTTGTGTATTTACCAGGAAAAACACCTGATTGTTGTGACTTAGATTTCAAAATATGCCATAATATATTGTATACATTATCTAAGTTGTGTAAGATTGGGATTTTTAATTCAAATATCTGCCAACTCTGTAATACAGCTCCTGAAGATTTGATGCATCTTTTTGTCTTTTGTCCTGAGTTAACTCAGTTTCGGGATTATTTAGGCAACTTATTGGAGGGCATGTTCCGTTACTGTCCAGTATATGTTTTGAATAACCTGGATTTTAATGTACTTTTACTTTTCGGCTACAAAGGAAGTAATACAAAGGTGAATTCATATTTCGTAAATCTCATCAGTTCTGTGGCCAGATTGTCTATAGAGAGAAGGCGGCGGATGAGAATATTCCATAATTCAAACCTAAATATTTCGTTGTTCTTTCGATGTTATTTAGAAAATTGTGTGAAATGGTCAAAGTTTCATCTACAGAGTGAAAACAATTATGCACTGTTTAACAAGAGATTTCTAAAACTTAACCCATATGTTAAGTGTCTTGATGACCTCACAGTTGTTTGTAAATTTTGAGAGCATGTGTACAGTTCTGAAGATGCCTTCTCCTCACTGTTTGTAAATATGTTGGATAATTTGTGTATGATGTAGAGTGACCTTCTTGTGACATAGCACTCATATGTGATATCATTCAATAATTGTTTTTAATCTGCTATGTTATCAAGTTATGCGATGTAAATATATATATGTATATTTATTTGATTGAATAAAATTCAATGAGAAAAAAAAAAAAAAAAAAAAAAGGCGTTGGACTTAAGTTCCAATGGACGTAAGTCCGCGTGGGTTCGAACCCCACCCGTACTAAATTTGGACTGTTTTAAAAAACTATTGTGGTATTACTCAATTTGAGCTATTTTAACAAACAGCATGTGTTGTGATATCAACTGAAACGTTCATCGTCTGACGAACAAAGGGGTCTTGTGCTTGCCCTGTGATTCTTGTTTACTGAAGAAAAATGTTATTTTAGCGCTTGAAGAATACACCATCAAAGACAGAGTTAGTAAGGCATACACTTCCGAATTTACATCCAACATTCCATCATCTTAGAAAAAATGTTCATGGAAAATTGTTTCGCCGAAAGCAACCCAAATGTTCCAAGTTTGCAATCTAAACCAAACAATTAGCATAAGCAATCGAAGCAGTCTGCATTGCTAGATTCGTGTGAAAAGGCCGATGTTTAAATGGTAACCTGCAAGTCTATCGATGAACGCGAGTGAAGAAGTAGTCTTGACACTATGACTACATCAGCGAATACAGATAAATACAAATGACAATGCAACGTCTACTATTTTTCAGCTGAATGATAAGAAAGGCACAAGAGAATGAGATCAAAATAAACCCGGATCGCTTGGGTCAAATAAGTGGCGCGTCACGATCCTCTTAAAAAGGCACAAAAATTATCATCATAGAGAGCGTTGAAAGCCGCAAGAGTACGGTGGCCTAGTGGTTAAGGCGTTGGACTTGAGTTCCAATGGACGTGAGTCCGCGTGGATTCGAACCCCTCCCGTGCTAAATTTGAACTGGTTTAAAAACTATAGTGGTGTTACTAAATTTGAGCTATTTTAGCAAACTGCATGTGTTGTGATATCAACTGAAACGTAGTCCTACGAACAAAGGAGGCTTGGGTTTGCATTGAGATTCTTGTTCACACAAGAAAAGTTGCGATATTGGCGCTTTACAAATACATCGTCAAGCGAGAATTAGTACGGCATACACTTCCGAATTTTCATCCAACATTCCACCATTCTCGGAAAAAATCTATAAAGAAAATTGTTTCGCGGAAAGCACTGCAAATATTCCAAAGTGTGCAATCTCAACAAACAATTTGCATACAGCAATCGAACTCGAGTCTTTATTGCTAGATTAATGTGAGAGCCACAAGAGTACGGTAGCCGAGTGGTTAAGGCGTTGGACTTAAGTTCCAATGGACTAATTTCGCGTGGATGCGAATTGTTTCCGTACTAAATTTGAACTCTTTTAAAAACTATTGTGATATTACTAAATTTGAGTCGTGATTTATGATATCAATTGAAACGTACCGTACATTGTGTGACGAACAAAGGGGACTTAGGCTTGCCCTGTGATCCTTGTTCACAAAAGCAGAAACAAGATCTTGAAACTTTACAAATACGCCGCCAAAGACCGAATTTTTACGACTTACACTTCCGAATGTACATCCAACATTATACTTTTCTTAGAAGATTCTTGATAGATTCGTGCGAAAGCCGCAAGAGTACTTTGCCGAGTGGTTATAAGGCGTTGGACTGGAGTTCCAATGGACGTAAATCCCCGTGGGTTAGAACCCCACCGGTAATAAATTTCAAATGTTTTAAAAACCATTGTGATATACCTAAATTAGAAGCAATTTTAGCAAACTGCATGTATTGTGATATCAACTGAAACGTACATCATCTGACGAACAAAGGGGTCTTGGGCTTGCCCTGTGATTCTTGTTTACAAAAGAAAAATGTTATTTTGGCGCTTGAAAAGTTAGTAAGGAAAACACTTTCGAAGTTACATCCAACATTCCACCATTCTTAGAACAAAATCTACAAGGAAAAATGTTTCGCCGAAAGCAACCCAACTGTTCCAAAGTTTGCAATCTCAACCGAACAATTTGCATATAGCAATCGAAGTACTCTTCATTGCTAGATTCGTGTGAAAAGGCCGATGTTTAAATGGTATCCTACAAGTCTATCGATGAACGCGAGTGAAGAAGTAGGCGTGACACAATGACTACACGAGTGAATACAAATAAATACAAACGACAATGCAACGTCTACTATTTTTCAGCTGCAAGACAAGAAAGGTACAAGAAAAAGAGATCAAAATAAACCCGGATGGCTTGGGTCAAATAAGTGGCGCGTCACAATCCTCTTAAAAAGGCACTAAAATTATCATCAGAGAGAGCGTTGAAAGCCGCAAGAGTACGGTGGCCGAGTGGTTAAGGCGTTGGACTTAAGTTCCAATGGACGTCAGTCCGCGTGGCTTCGAACCCCACCCGTACTAAATTTGGACTGTTTTAAAAAACTATTGTGGTATTACTCAATTTGAGCTATTTTAACAAACAGCATGTGTTGTGATATCAACTGAAACGTTCATCGTCTGACGAACAAAGGGGTCTTGGGCTTGCCCTGTGATTCTTGTTTACTAAAGGAAAATGTTATTTTAGCGCTTGAAGAATACACCATCAAAGACAGAGTTAGTAAGGCATACACTTCCGAATTTACATCCAACATTCCATCATCTTAGAAAAAATGTTCATGGAAAATTGTTTCGCCGAAAGCAACCCAAATGTTCCAAGTTTGCAATCTAAACCAAACAATTAGCATAAGCAATCGAAGCAGTCTGCATTGCTAGATTCGTGTGAAAAGGCCGATGTTTAAATGGTAACCTGCAAGTCTATCGATGAACGCGAGTGAAGAAGTAGTCTTGACACTATGACTACATCAGCGAATACAGATAAATACAAATGACAATGCAACGTCTACTATTTTTCAGCTGAATGATAAGAAAGGCACAAGAGAATGAGATCAAAATAAACCCGGATCGCTTGGGTCAAATAAGTGGCGCGTCACGATCCTCTTAAAAAGGCACAAAAATTATCATCATAGAGAGCGTTGAAAGCCGCAAGAGTACGGTGGCCTAGTGGTTAAGGCGTTGGACTTGAGTTCCAATGGACGTGAGTCCGCGTGGATTCGAACCCCTCCCGTGCTAAATTTGAACTGGTTTAAAAACTATAGTGGTGTTACTAAATTTGAGCTATTTTAGCAAACTGCATGTGTTGTGATATCAACTGAAACGTAGTCCTACGAACAAAGGAGGCTTGGGTTTGCATTGAGATTCTTGTTCACACAAGAAAAGTTGCGATATTGGCGCTTTACAAATACATCGTCAAGCGAGAATTAGTACGGCATACACTTCCGAATTTTCATCCAACATTCCACCATTCTCGGAAAAAATCTATAAAGAAAATTGTTTCGCGGAAAGCACTGCAAATATTCCAAAGTGTGCAATCTCAACAAACAATTTGCATACAGCAATCGAACTCGAGTCTTTATTGCTAGATTAATGTGAGAGCCACAAGAGTACGGTAGCCGAGTGGTTAAGGCGTTGGACTTAAGTTCCAATGGACTAATTTCGCGTGGATGCGAATTGTTTCCGTACTAAATTTGAACTCTTTTAAAAACTATTGTGATATTACTAAATTTGAGTCGTGATTTATGATATCAATTGAAACGTACCGTACATTGTGTGACGAACAAAGGGGACTTAGGCTTGCCCTGTGATCCTTGTTCACAAAAGCAGAAACAAGATCTTGAAACTTTACAAATACGCCGCCAAAGACCGAATTTTTACGACTTACACTTCCGAATGTACATCCAACATTATACTTTTCTTAGAAGATTCTTGATAGATTCGTGCGAAAGCCGCAAGAGTACTTTGCCGAGTGGTTATAAGGCGTTGGACTGGAGTTCCAATGGACGTAAATCCCCGTGGGTTAGAACCCCACCGGTAATAAATTTCAAATGTTTTAAAAACCATTGTGATATACCTAAATTAGAAGCAATTTTAGCAAACTGCATGTATTGTGATATCAACTGAAACGTACATCATCTGACGAACAAAGGGGTCTTGGGCTTGCCCTGTGATTCTTGTTTACAAAAGAAAAATGTTATTTTGGCGCTTGAAAAGTTAGTAAGGAAAACACTTTCGAAGTTACATCCAACATTCCACCATTCTTAGAACAAAATCTACAAGGAAAAATGTTTCGCCGAAAGCAACCCAACTGTTCCAAAGTTTGCAATCTCAACCGAACAATTTGCATATAGCAATCGAAGTACTCTTCATTGCTAGATTCGTGTGAAAAGGCCGATGTTTAAATGGTATCCTACAAGTCTATCGATGAACGCGAGTGAAGAAGTAGGCGTGACACAATGACTACACGAGTGAATACAAATAAATACAAACGACAATGCAACGTCTACTATTTTTCAGCTGCAAGACAAGAAAGGTACAAGAAAAAGAGATCAAAATAAACCCGGATGGCTTGGGTCAAATAAGTGGCGCGTCACAATCCTCTTAAAAAGGCACCAAAATTATCATCAGAGAGAGCGTTGAAAGCCGCAAGAGTACGGTGGCCGAGTGGTTAAGGCGTTGGACTTAAGTTCCAATGGACGTCAGTCCGCGTGGCTTCGAACCCCACCCGTACTAAATTTGGACTGTTTTAAAAAACTATTGTGGTATTACTCAATTTGAGCTATTTTAACAAACAGCATGTGTTGTGATATCAACTGAAACGTTCATCGTCTGACGAACAAAGGGGTCTTGGGCTTGCCCTGTGATTCTTGTTTACTAAAGGAAAATGTTATTTTAGCGCTTGAAGAATACACCATCAAAGACAGAGTTAGTAAGGCATACACTTCCGAATTTACATCCAACATTCCATCATCTTAGAAAAAATGTTCATGGAAAATTGTTTCGCCGAAAGCAACCCAAATGTTCCAAGTTTGCAATCTAAACCAAACAATTAGCATAAGCAATCGAAGCAGTCTGCATTGCTAGATTCGTGTGAAAAGGCCGATGTTTAAATGGTAACCTGCAAGTCTATCGATGAACGCGAGTGAAGAAGTAGTCTTGACACTATGACTACATCAGCGAATACAGATAAATACAAATGACAATGCAACGTCTACTATTTTTCAGCTGAATGATAAGAAAGGCACAAGAGAATGAGATCAAAATAAACCCGGATCGCTTGGGTCAAATAAGTGGCGCGTCACGATCCTCTTAAAAAGGCACAAAAATTATCATCATAGAGAGCGTTGAAAGCCGCAAGAGTACGGTGGCCTAGTGGTTAAGGCGTTGGACTTGAGTTCCAATGGACGTGAGTCCGCGTGGATTCGAACCACTCCCGTGCTAAATTTGAACTGGTTTAAAAACTATAGTGGTGTTACTAAATTTGAGCTATTTTAGCAAACTGCATGTGTTGTGATATCAACTGAAACGTAGTCCTACGAACAAAGGAGGCTTGGGTTTGCATTGAGATTCTTGTTCACACAAGAAAAGTTGCGATATTGGCGCTTTACAAATACATCGTCAAGCGAGAATTAGTACGGCATACACTTCCGAATTTTCATCCAACATTCCACCATTCTCGGAAAAAATCTATAAAGAAAATTGTTTCGCGGAAAGCACTGCAAATATTCCAAAGTGTGCAATCTCAACAAACAATTTGCATACAGCAATCGAACTCGAGTCTTTATTGCTAGATTAATGTGAGAGCCACAAGAGTACGGTAGCCGAGTGGTTAAGGCGTTGGACTTAAGTTCCAATGGACTAATTTCGCGTGGATGCGAATTGTTTCCGTACTAAATTTGAACTCTTTTAAAAACTATTGTGATATTACTAAATTTGAGTCGTGATTTATGATATCAATTGAAACGTACCGTACATTGTGTGACGAACAAAGGGGACTTAGGCTTGCCCTGTGATCCTTGTTCACAAAAGCAGAAACAAGATCTTGGAACTTTACAAATACGCCGCCAAAGACCGAATTTTTACGACTTACACTTCCGAATGTACATCCAACATTATACTTTTCTTAGAAGATTCTTGATAGATTCGTGCGAAAGCCGCAAGAGTACTTTGCCGAGTGGTTATAAGGCGTTGGACTGGAGTTCCAATGGACGTAAATCCCCGTGGGTTCGAACCCCACCGGTACTAAATTTCAAATGTTTTAAAAACCATTGTGATATACCTAAATTAGAAGCTATTTTAGCAAACTGCATGTATTGTGATATCAACTGAAACGTACATCGTCTGACGAACAAAGGGGTCTTGGGCTTGCCCTGTGATTCTTGTTTACAAAAGAAAAATGTTATTTTGGCGCTTGAAAAGTTAGTAAGGCATACACTTCCGAATTTACATCCAACATTCCACCATTCTTAGAAAAAAATCTACAAGGAAAAATGTTTCGCCGAAAGCAACCCAAATGTTCCAAAGTTTGCAATCTCAACCAAACAATTTGCATATAGCAATCGAAGTAGTCTTCATTGCTAGATTCGTGTGAAAAGGCCGATGTTTAAATGGTAACCTACAAGTCTATCGATGAACGCGGGTGAAGAAGTAGGCGTGACACAATGACTACATGAGTGAATACAAATAAATACAAACGACAATGCATCGTCTACTATTTTTCAGCTGCAAGACAAGAAAGGCACAAGAAAAAGAGATCAAAATAAACCCGGATCGCTTGGATCAAATAAGTGGCGCGTCACGATCCTCTTAAAAAGGCACAAAAATTATCATCAGAGAGAGCGTTGAAAGCCGCAAGAGTACGGTGGCCGAGTGGTTAAGGCGTTGGACTTAAGTTCCAATGGACGTAAGTCCGCGTGGGTTCGAACCCCACCCGTACTAAATTTGGACTGTTTTAAAAACTATTGTGGTATTACTCAATTTGAGCTATTTTAACAAACTGCATGTGTTGTGATATCAACTGAAACGTACATCGTCTGACGAACAAAGGGGTCTTGGGCTTGCCCTGTGATTCTTGTTTACAAAAGAAAAATGTTATTTTAGCGCTTGAAAAATACACCGTCAAAGACAGAGTTAGTACGGCATACACTTCCGAATTTACATTCAACATTCCACCAATCTTAGAAAAAATGTTCATGGAAAATTGTTTCGCCGAAAGCAACCCAAATGTTCCAAGTTTGCAATCTAAACCAAACAATTTGCATATAGCAATCGAAGCAGTCTGCATTGCTAGATTCGTGTGAAAAGGCCGATGTTTAAATGGTAACCTGCAAGTCTATCGATGAACGCGAGTGAAGAAGTAGTCTTGACACTATGACTACATCAGCGAATACAGATAAATACAAATGACAATGCAACGTCTACTATTTTTCAGCTGAATGATAAGAAAGGCACAAGAGAATGAGATCAAAATAAACCCGGATCGCTTGGATCAAATAAGTGGCGCGTCACGATCCTCTTAAAAAGGCACAAAAATTATCATCATAGAGAGCGTTGAAAGCCGCAAGAGTACGGTGGCCGAGTGGTTAAGGCGTTGGACTTAAGTTCCAATGGACGTAAGTCCGCGTGGGTTCGAACCCCGCCCGTGCTAAATTTGAACTGGTTTAAAAACTATAGTGGTGTTACTAAATTTGAGCTATTTTAGCAAACTGCATGTGTTGTGATATCAACTGAAACGTAGTCCTACGAACAAAGGAGGCTTGGGTTTGCATTGAGATTCTTGTTCACACAAGAAAAGTTGCGATATTGGCGCTTTACAAATACATCGTCAATGCGAGAATTAGTACGGCATACACTTCCAAATTTTCATCCAACATTCTACCATTCTCGGAAAAAATCTATAAAGAAAATTGTTTCGCGGAAAGCACTGCAAATATTCCAAAGTGTGCAATCTCAACAAACAATTTGCATACAGCAATCGAACTCGAGTCTTTATAGCTAGATTAGCGTGAGAGCCACAAGGGTACGGTAGCCGAGTGGTTAAGGCGTTGGACGTAAGTTCCAATGGACTAATTTCGCGTGGATGCGAATTGTTTCCGTACTAAATTTGAACTCTTTTAAAAACTATTGTGATATTACTAAATTTGAGTCTTGATTTATGATATCAATTGAAACGTACCGTACATTGTGTGACGAACAAAGGGGACTTAGGCTTGCCCTGTGATCCTTGTTCACAAAAGCAGAAACAAGATCTTGGATCTTTACAAATACGCCGTCAAAGACCGAATTTTTACGACTTACACGTCCGAATGTACATCCAACATTATACTTTTCTTAGAAGATTCTTGATAGATTCGTGCGAAAGCCACAAGAGTACTTTGCCGAGTGGTTATAAGGCGTTGGACTGGAGTTCCAATGGACGTAAATCCCCGTGGGTTCGAACCCCACCGGTACTAATTTCAAATGTTTTACAAACCATTGTGATATACCTAAATTAGAAGTTATTATAGCAAACTGCATGTATTGTGATATCAACTGAAACGTACATCGTCTGACGAACAAAGGGGTCTTGGGCTTGCCCTGTGATTCTTGTTTACAAAAGAGAAATGTTATTTTGGCGCTTGAAAAGTTAGTAAGGCATACACTTCCGAATTTACATCCAACATTCCACCATTCTTAGAAAAAAATCTACAAGGGAAAATGTTTCGCTGAAAGCAACCCAAATGTTCCAAAGGTTGCAATCTCAACCAAACAATTTGCATATAGCAATCGAAGTAGTCTTCATTGCTAGATTCGTGTGAAAAGGCCGATGTTCAAATGGTAACCTAGAAGTCTATCGATGAATGCGGATGAAGAAGTAGGCGTGACACAATGACTACATGAGTGAATACAAATAAATACAAACGACAATGCATCGTCTACTATTTTTCAGCTGCAGGACAAGAAAGGCACAAGAAAAAGAGATCAAAATAAACCCGGATCGCTTGGATCAAATAAGTGGCGCGTCACGATCCTCTTAAAAAGGCACCAAAATTATCATCAGAGAGAGCGTTGAAAGCCGCAAGAGTACGGTGGCCGAGTGGTTAAGGCGTTGGACTTAAGTTCCAATGGACGTAAGTCCGCGTGGGTTCGAACCCCACCCGTACTAAATTTGGACTGTTTTAAAAACTATGGTGGTATTACCCAATTTGAGCTATTTTAACAAACTGCATGTGTTGTGATATCAACTGAAACGTGCATCGTCTGACGAACAAAGGGGTCTTGGGCTTGCCCTATGATTCTTGTTTACAAAAGAAAAATCTTATTTTAGCGCTTGAAAAATACACCTTCAAAGATAGAGTTAGTAAGGCATACACTTCCGAATTTACATCTAACATTCCACCAATCTTAGAAAAAATGTTCATGGAAAATTGTTTCGCCGAAAGCAACCCAAATGTTCCAAGGTTTGCAATCTCAACCGAACAATTTACATATAGCAATCGAAGCAGTCTTCATTGCTAGATTCGTGTGAAAAGGTCGATGTTTAAATGGTAACCTGCAAGTCTATCGATGAACGCGAGTGAAGAAGTAGGCTTGACACTATGACCACATGAGTGAATACAGATAAATACAAACGACAATGCAACGTCTACTATTTTTCAGCTGCATGACAAGAAAGGCACAAGAGAATGAGATCAAAATAAACCCGGATCGCTTGGGTCAAATAAGTGCCGCGTCACGATCCTCTTAAAAAGGCACAAAGGTATCATCAGAGAGAGCGTTGAACGCCGCAAGAGTACGGTGGCCGAGTGGTTAAGGCGTTGGACTTAAGTTCCAATGGACGTAAGTCCACGTGGGTTCGAACCCCACCCGTACTAAATTTGAACTGTTTTAAAAACTATTGTGGTATTACTCAATTTGAGCTATTTTAACAAACTGCATGTGTTGTGATATCAACTGACACGTAGTCCTACGAACAAAGGGGGCTTGGCTTTCCATTGAGATTCTTGTTCACACAAGAAAAATTGTCATATTGGCGCTTTACATATACATCGTCAAAGCGAGAATTAGTACGGCATACACTTCCGAATTTTCATCCAACATTCCATCATTCTCGGAAAAAATCTACAAAGCAAATTGTTTCGCGGAAAGCACTGCAAATATTCCAAAGTGTGCAATCTCAACAAACAATTTGCATACAGCAATCGAACTCGAGTCTTTATTGCTAGATTAATGTGAGAGCCACAAGAGTACGGTAGCCGAGTGGTTAAGGCGTTGGCTTTAAGTTAAGTTCCAATGGACTAATTTCGCGTGGATGCGAATTGTTTCCGTATTAAATTTGAACTCTTTTAAAAACTATTGTGATATTACTAAATTTGAGTCGTGATTTATGATATCAATTGAAACGTACCGTACATTGTTTGACGAACAAAGGGGACTTAGGCTTGCCCTGTGATCCTTGTTCACAAAAGCAGAAACAAGATCTTGGAACTTTACAAATACGCCGCCAAAGACCGAATTTTTACGACTTAAACTTCCGAATGTACATCCAACATTATACTTTTCTTAGAAGATTCTTGATAGATTCGTGCGAAAGCCGCAAGAGTACTTTGCCGAGTGGTTATAAGGCGTTGGACTGGAGTTCCAATGGACGTACATCCCCGTGGGTTAGAACCCCACCGGTAATAAATTTCAAATGTTTTAAAAACCATTGTGATATACCTAAATTAGAAGCAATTTTAGCAAACTGCATGTATTGTGATATCAACTGAAACGTACATCATCTGACGAACAAAGGGGTCTTGGGCTTGCCCTGTGATTCTTGTTTACAAAAGAAAAATGTTATTTTGGCGCTTGAAAAGTTAGTAAGGAAAACACTTTCGAAGTTACATCCAACATTCCACCATTCTTAGAACAAAATCTACAAGGAAAAATGTTTCGCCGAAAGCAACCCAAATGTTCCAAAGTTTGCAATCTCAACCGAACAATTTGCATATAGCAATCGAAGTACTCTTCATTGCTAGATTCGTGTGAAAAGGCCGATGTTTAAATGGTATCCTACAAGTCTATCGATGAACGCGAGTGAAGAAGTAGGCGTGACACATTGACTACACGAGTGAATACAAATAAATACAAACGACAATGCAACGTCTACTATTTTTCAGCTGCAAGACGAGAAAGGTACAAGAAAAAGAGATCAAAATAAACCCGGATGGCTTGGGTCAAATAAGTGGCGCGTCACAATCCTCTTAAAAAGGCACAAAAATTATCACGAGAGAGAGCGTTGAAAGCCGCAAGAGTACGGTGGCCGAGTGGTTAAGGCGTTGGACTTAAGTTCCAATGGACGTCAGTCCGCGTGGGTTCGAACCCCACCCGTACTAAATTTGGACTGTTTTAAAAAACTATTGTGGTATTACTCAATTTGAGCTATTTTAACAAACAGCATGTGTTGTGATATCAACTGAAACGTTCATCGTCTGACGAACAAAGGGGTCTTGGGCTTGCCCTGTGATTCTTGTTTACTAAAGAAAAATGTTATTTTAGCGCTTGAAGAATACACCGTCAAAGACAGAGTTAGTAAGGCATACACTTCCGAATTTACATCCAACATTCCACCATCTTAGAAAAAATGTTCATGGAAAATTGTTTCGCCGAAAGCAACCCAAATGTTCGAAGTTTGCAATCTAAACCAAACAATTTGCATATAGCAATCGAAGCAGTCTGCATTGCTAGATTCGTGTGAAAAGGCCGATGTTTAAATGGTAACCTGCAAGTCTATCCATGAACGCGAGTGAAGAAGTAGTCTTGACACTATGACTACATCAGCGAATACAGATAAATACAAATGACAATGCAACGTCTACTATTTTTCAGCTGAATGATAAGAAAGGCACAAGAGAATGAGATCAAAATACACCCGGATCGCTTGGATCAAATAAGTGGCGCGTCACGATCCTCTTAAAAAGGCACAAAAATTATCATCATAGAGAGCGTTGAAAGCCGCAAGAGTACAGTGGCCGAGTGGTTAAGGCGTTGGACTTGAGTTCCAATGGACGTAAGTCCGCGTGGATTCGAACCCCTCCCGTGCTAAATTTGAACTGGTTTAAAAACTATTGTGGTGTTACTAAGTTTGAGCTATTTTAACAAACTGCATGTGTTGTTATATCAACTGAAACGTAGTCCTACGAACAAAGGGGGCTTGGGTTTGCACTGAGATTCTTGTTCACACAAGAAAAGTTGCGATATTGGCGCTTTACAAATACATCGTCAAGCGAGAACTAGTACGGCATACACTTCCGAATTTTCATCCAACATTCCACCATTCTCGGAAAAAATCTAAAAAGAAAATTGTTTCGCGGAAAGCACTGCAAATATTCCAAAGTGTGCAATCTCAACAAACAATTTGCATACAGCAATCGAACTCGAGTCTTTATTGCTAGATTAATATGAGAGCCACAAGAGTACGGTAGCCGAGTGGTTAAGGCGTTGG
Organism: Hanleya hanleyi; assembly: GCA_036873755.1. Classification (NCBI taxonomy): domain Eukaryota; kingdom Metazoa; phylum Mollusca; class Polyplacophora; order Lepidopleurida; family Hanleyidae; genus Hanleya; species Hanleya hanleyi. The sequence continues at coordinate 29,987 of JAVTVY010017822.1, read as the reverse complement.
ACTTAAGTTCCAATGGACTAATTTCGCGTGGATGCGAATTGTTTCCGTACTAAATTTGAGCTCTTTTAAAAACTATTGTGATATTACTAAATTTGAGTCTTGATTTATGATATCAATTGAAACGTACCGTACATTGTGTGACGAACAAAGGGGACTTAGGCTTGCCGTGTGATCCTTGTTCACAAAAACAGAAACAAGATCTTGAAACTTTAGAAATACGCCGCCAAAGACCGAATTTTTACGACTTACACTTCCGAATGTACATCCAGCATTATACTTTTCTTAGAAGATTCTTGATAGATTCGTGCGAAAGCCGGAAGAGTACTTTGCCAAGTGGTTATAAGGCGTTGGACTGGAGTTCCAATGGACGTAAATCCCCCTGGGTTCGAACTCCACCGGTACTAAATTTCAAATGTTTTAAAAACTATTGTGATATACCTAAATTAGAAGCTATTTTAACAAACTGCATGTATTGTAATATCAACTGAAACGAACATCGTCTGATGAACAAAGGGATCTTGGGCTTGCCCTGTGATTCTTGTTTACAAAAGAAAAATGTTATTTTGGCGCTTGAAAAGTTAGTAAGGCATACACTTCCGAATTTACCTCCTCACATCATTCTTAGAAAAAAATCTACAAGAAAAAATGTTTCGCCGAAAGCAGCCCAAATGTTCCAAAGTTTGCAATCTCAACCGAACAATTTGCATATAGCAATCGAAGTACTCTTCATTGCTAGATTCGTGTGAAAAGGCCGATGTTTAAATGGTATCCTACAAGTCTATCGATGAACGCGAGTGAAGAAGTAGGCGTGACACAATGACTACACGAGTGAATACAAATAAATGCAAACGACAATGCAACGTCTACTATTTTTCAGCTGCAAGACAAGAAAGGGCACAAGAAAAAGAGATCAAAATAAATCCGGATCGCTTGGGTCAAATAAGTGGCGCGTCACAATCCTTTTAAAAAGGCACACAAATTATCATGAGAGAGAGCGTTGAAAGCCGCAAGAGTACGGTGGCCGAGTGGTTAAGGCGTTGGACTTAAGTTCCAATGGACGTAAGTCCGTGTGGGTTCGAACCCCGCCCGTACTAAATTTGAACTGTTTTAAAAATTATTGTGGTATTACTAAATTTGAGCTATTTTAACAAACTGCATGTGTTGTGATATCAACAGACACGTAGTAATGTGGCAACTGACGATATATGTGTATTTTGCCCTGCCTCTGAAACTCAAAAACATCTTTTCATAGAATGTACCGTTATTAAACAGGTTTTTGAAGAATTTAAATTGATATTTACACGGTACGATGGGTTTTTCCCGGTTATGAGCGACAGTCATCTGTTTCACAAATTATTCACAGTACGTATGTCAAATGAGGTCAAAGTATTGTACATGTATCTAATCAATGTCTTGTTATTTAGTACATGGTGTGCACGAAACGATGTGGTGTTTCAAAGGAAAGATAGAACAGTTCAGTCTATTACTGCGGTCGCAAAGCAAACTATTAAAAGTAGAGCACATGTGGACTTTATTAGGTTGGAAAGAGAAACCTTTCGCAGGATATGGTGCAGAAATAATGCAATTTGTAAGATACAACGGTCAAGACTTATCTTTTTGTTGTAGTCCATAGAGACTGATTGCAAACTTTGAAAGAACGAATTAAGACAGTCCAATTTTGTCTGTGATATTTATTATATTTTAAAGGACTGCACTGTGTAATGGTTCAAAAGTATGTATTATCAATGTAATTGTATATACATGTATCTGTGAATAAATTCTTTATCTTTCAAAAGAAAAAAAAAACAGACACGTAGTCTTACGATCAAAGGTTTCTTGGGTTTACATTGAGATTCTTGTTCACACAAGAAAAGTTGCGATATTGGCGCTTTACAAATACATCGTCAATGCGAGAATTAGTACGGCATACACTTCCAAATTTTCATCCAACATTCTACCATTCTCGGAAAAAATCTATAAAGAAAATTGTTTCGCCGAAAGCACTGCAAATATTCCAAAGTGTGCAATCTCAACAAACAATTTGCATACAGCAATCGAACTCGAGTCTTTATTGCTAGATTAGTGTGAGAGCCACAAGAGTACGGTAGCCGAGTGGTTAAGGCGTTGGACTTATAAGTTCCAATGCACTAACTTCGCGTGGATGCGAATTGTTTCCGTACTAAATTTGAACTCTACTATTGTGATATTACTAAATTTGAGTCTTGATTTATGATATCAATTGAAACGTACCGTACATTGTGTGACGAACAAAGGGGACTTAGGCTTGCCCTGTGATCCTTGTTCACAAAAGCAGAAACAAGATCTTGGGACTTTACAAATACGCCGTCAAAGACCGAATTTTTACGACTTACACTTCCGAATGTACATCCCAAATTATACTTTTCTTAGAAGATTCTTTATAGATTCGTGCGAAAGCTGCAAGAGTACTTTGCCGAGTGGTTATAAGGCGTTGGACTGGAGTTGCAATGGACGTAAATCCCCGTGGGTTAGAACCCCACCGGTAATAAATTTCAAATGTTTTAAAAACTATTGTGATATACCTAAATTAGAAGCTATGTTAGCAAACTGCGTGTATTGTGATATCAACTGAAACGTACATCATCTGACGAACAAAGGGGTCTTGGGCTTGCCCTGTGATTCTTGTTTACAAAAGAAAAATGTTATTTTGGCGCTTAAAAAGTTAGTAAGGAAAACACTTTCGCAGTTACATCCAACATTCCGCCATTCTTAGAACAAAATCTACAAGGAAAAATGTTTCGCCGAAAGCAACCCAAATGTTCCCAAGTTTGCAATCTCAACCAAACAATTTGCATATAGCAATCGAAGTAGTCTTCATTGCTAGATTCGTGTGAAAAGGCCGATGTTTAAATGGTATCCTACAAGTCTATCGATGAACGCGAGTGAAGAAGTAGGCGTGACACAATGACTACACGAGTGAATACAAATAAATGCAAACGACAATGCAGCGTCTACTATTTTTCAGCTGCAAGACAAGAAAGGGTACAAGAAAAAGAGATCAAAATAAACCCGGATGGCTTGGGTCAAATAAGTGGCGCGTCACATCCTCTTAAAACGGCACAAAAATTATCATGAGAGAGAGCGTTGAAAGCCGCAAGAGTACGGTGGCCGAGTGGTTAAGGCGTTGGACTTAAGTTCCAATGGACGTCAGTCCGCGTGGGTTCGAACCCCACCCGTACTAAATTTGGACTGTTTTAAAAAACTATTGTGGTATTACTCAATTTGAGCTATTTTAACAAACAGCATGTGTTGTGATATCAACTGAAACGTACATCGTCTGACGAACAAAGGGGTCTTGGGCTTGCCCTGTGATTCTTGTTTACTAAAGAAAAATGTTATTTTAGCGCTTGAAGAATACACCGTCAAAGACAGAGTTAGTAAGGCATACACTTCCGAATTTACATCCAACATTCCACCAATCTTAGAAAAAATGTTCATGGAAAATCGTTTCGTCGGAAGCAACCCAAATGTTCCAAGTTTGCAATCTAAACCAAACAATTTGCATATAGCAATCGAAGCAGTCTGCATTGCTAGATTCGTGTGAAAAGGCCGATGTTTAAATGGTAACCTGCAAGTCTATCGATGAACGCGAGTGAAGAAGTAGTCTTGACACTATGACTATATCAGCGAATACAGATAAATACAAATGACAATGCAACGTCTACTATTTTTCAGCTGAATGATAAGAAAGGCACAAGAGAATGAGATCAAAATAAACCCGGATCGCTTGGGTCAAATAAGTGGCGCTTCACGATCCTCTTAAAAAGGCACACAAATTATCATCATAGAGAGCGTTGAAAGCCGCAAGAGTACGGTGGCCGAGTGGTTAAGGCGTTGGACTTGAGTTCCAATGGACGTCAGTCCGCGTGGATTCGAACCCCTCCCGTGCTAAATTTGAACTGGTTTAAAAACTATTGTGGTGTTACTAAATTTGAGCTATTTTAACAAACTGCATGTGTTGTGATATCAACTGAAACGTAGTCCTACGAACAAAGGGGGCTTGGGTTTGCATTGAGATTCTTGTTCACACAAGAAAAGTTGCGATATTGGCGCTTTACAAATACATCGTCAAGCGAGAATTAGTACGGCATACACTTCCGAATTTTCATCCAACATTCCACCATTCTAGGAAAAAATCTATAAAGAAAATTGTTTCGCGGAAAGCACTGCAAATATTCCAAAGTGTGCAATCTCAACAAACAATTTGCATACAGCAATCGAACTCGAGTCTTTATAGCTAGATTAGCGTGAGAGCCACAAGGGTACGGTAGCCGAGTGGTTAAGGCGTTGGACGTAAGTTCCAATGGACTAATTTCGCGTGGATGCGAATTGTTTCCGTACTAAATTTGAACTCTTTTAAAAACTATTGTGATATTACTAAATTTGAGTCTTGATTTATGATACCAATTGAAACGTACCGTACATTGTGTGACGAACAAAGGGGACTTAGGCTTGCCGTGTGATCCTTGTTCACAAAAGCAGAAACAAGATTTTGGAACTTTACAAATACGCCGTCAAAGACCGAATTTTTACGACTTACAGTTCCGAATGTACATCCAACATTATACTATTCTTAGAAGATTCTTGATAGATTCGTGCGAAAGCCGCAAGAGTACTTTGCCGAGTGGTTATAAGGCGTTGGACTGGAGTTCCAATGGACGTAAATCCCCGTGGGTTCGAACTCCACCGGTACTAAATTTCAAATGTTTTAAAAACTATTGTGATATACCTAAATTAGAAGCTATTTTAACAAACTGCATGTATTGTGATATCAACTGAAACGAACATCGTCTGACGAACAAAGGGGTCTTGGGCTTGCCCTGTGATTCTTGTTTACAAAAGAAAAATGTTATTTTGGCGCTTGAAAAGTTAGTAAGGCATACACTTCCGAATTTACCTCCTTACACCATTCTTAGAAAAAAATCTACAAGAAAAAATGTTTCGCCGAAAGCAGCCCAAATGTTCCAAAGTTTGCAATCTCAACCGAACAATTTGCATATAGCAATCAAAGTACTCTTCATTGCTAGATTCGTGTGAAAAGGCCGATGTTTAAATGGTATCCTACAAGTCTATCGATGAACGCGAGTGAAGAAGTAGGCGTGACACAATGACTACACGAGTGAATACAAATAAATGCAAACGACAATGCAACGTCTACTATTTTTCAGCTGCAAGACAAGAAAGGGCACAAGAAAAAGAGATCAAAATAAACCCGGATCGCTTGGGTCAAATAAGTGGCGCGTCACAATCCTCTTAAAAAGGCACAAAAATTATCATCAGAGAGAGCGTTGAAAGCCGCAAGAGTACGGTGGCCGAGTGGTTAAGGCGTTGGACTTAAGTTCCAATGGACGTAAGTCCGCGTGGGTTCGAACCCCACCCGTACTAAATTTGAACTGTTTTAAAAACTATTGTGGTATTACTAAATTTGAGCTATTTTAACAAACTGCATGTGTTGTGATATCAACAGACACGTAGTCTTACGATCAAAGGTTTCTTGGGTTTGCATTGAGATTCTTGTTCACACAAGAAAAGTTGCGATATTGGCGCTTCACAAATACATCGTCAATGCGAGAATTAGTACGGCATACACTTCCAAATTTTCATCCAACATTCTACCATTCTCGGAAAAAATCTATAAAGAAAATTGTTTCGCGGAAAGCACTGCAAATATTCCAAAGTGTGCAATCTCAACAAACAATTTGCATACAGCAATCGAACTCGAGTCTTTATTGCTAGATTAGTGTGAGAGCCACAAGAGTACGGTAGCCGAGTGGTTAAGGCGTTGGACTTATAAGTTCCAATGCACTAACTTCGCGTGGATGCGAATTGTTTCCGTACTAAATTTGAACTCTTTTAAAAACTATTGTGATATTATTAAATTTGAGTCTTGATTTATGATATCAATTGAAACGTACCGTACATTGTGTGACGAACAAAGGGGACTTAGGCTTGTTCACAAAAGCAGAAAACAAGATCTTGGGACTTTACAAATACGCCGTCAAAGACCGAATTTTTACGACTTACACTTCCGAATATGCATCCAGCATTATACATGTACTTTTCTTAGAAGATTCTTGATAGATTCGTGCGAAAGCTGCAAGAGTACTTTGCCGAGTGGTTATAAGGCGTTGGACTGGAGTTGCAATGGACGTAAATCCCCGTGGGTTAGAACCCCACCGGTAATAAATTTCAAATGTTTTAAAAACTATTGTGATATACCTAAATTAGAAGCTATTTTAGCAAACTGCATGTATTGTGATATCAACTGAAACGTACATCATCTGACGAACAAAGGGGTCTTGGGCTTGCCCTGTGATTCTTGTTTACAAAAGAAAAATGTTATTTTGGCGCTTAAAAAGTTAGTAAGGAAAACACTTTCGAAGTTACATCCAACATTCCACCATTCTTAGAACAAAATCTACAAGGAAAAATGTTTCGCCGAAAGCAACCCAAATGTTCCCAAGTTTTCAATCTCAACCAAACAATTTGCATATAGCAATCGAAGTAGTCTTCATTGCTAGATTCGTGTGACAAGGCCGATGTTTAAATGGTATCCTACAAGTCTATCGATGAACGCGAGTGAAGAAGTAGGCGTGACACAATGACTACACGAGTGAATACAAATAAATACAAACGACAATGCAACGTCTACTATTTTTCAGCTGCAAGACAAGAAAGGGTACAAGAAAAAGAGATCAAAATAAACCCGGATGGCTTGGGTCAAATAAGTGGCGCGTCACAATCCTCTTAAAACGGCACAAAAATTATCATGAGAGAAGCCGCAAGAGTACGGTGGCCGAGTGGTTAAGGCGTTGGACTTAAGTTCCAATGGACGTCAGTCCGCGTGGGTTCGAACCCCACCCGTACTAAATTTCGACTGTTTTAAAAAACTATTGTGGTATTACTCAATTTGAGCTATTTTAACAAACAGCATGTGTTGTGATATCAACTGAAACGTACATCGTCTGACGAACAAAGGGATCTTGGGCTTGCCCTGTGATTCTTGTTTACTAAAGAAAAATGTTATTTTAGCGCTTGAAGAATACACCGTCAAAGACAGAGTTAGTAAGGCATACACTTCCGAATTTACATCCAACATTCCACCAATCTTAGAAAAAATGTTCATGGAAAATTGTTTCGCCGAAAGCAACCCAAATGTTCCAAGTTTGCAATCTAAACCAAACAATTTGCATATAGCAATCGAAGCAGTCTGCATTGCTAGATTCGTGTGAAAAGGCCGATGTTTAAATGGTAACCTGCAAGTCTATCGATGAACGCGAGTGAAGAAGTAGTCTTGACACTATGACTACATCAGCGAATACAGATAAATACAAATGACAATGCAACGTCTACTATTTTTCAGCTGAATGATAAGAAAGGCACAAGAGAATGAGATCAAAATAAACCCGGATCGCTTGGGTCAAATAAGTGGCGCGTCACGATCCTCTTAAAAAGGCACAAAAATTATCATCATAGAGAGCGTTGAAAGCCGCAAGAGTACGGTGGCCGAGTGGTTAAGGCGTTGGACTTGAGTTCCAATGGACGTAAGTCCGCGTGGATTCGAACCCCTCCCGTGCTAAATTTGAACTGGTTTAAAAACTATTGTGGTGTTACTAAATTTGAGCTATTTTAACAAACTGCATGTGTTGTGATATCAACTGAAACGTAGTCCTACGAACAAAGGGGGCTTGGGTTTGCATTGAGATTCTTGTTCACACAAGAAAAGTTGCGATATTGGCGCTTTACAAATACATCGTCAAGCGAGAATTAGTACGGCATACACTTCCGAATTTTCATCCAACATTCCACCATTCTAGGAAAAAATCTATAAAGAAAATTGTTTCGCGGAAAGCACTGCAAATATTCCAAAGTGTGCAATCTCAACAAACAATTTGCATACAGCAATCGAACTCGAGTCTTTATAGCTAGATTAGCGTGAGAGCCACAAGGGTACGGTAGCCGAGTGGTTAAGGCGTTGGACGTAAGTTCCAATGGACTAATTTCGCGTGGATGCGAATTGTTTCCGTACTAAATTTGAACTCTTTTAAAAACTATTGTGATATTACTAAATTTGAGTCTTGATTTATGATACCAATTGAAACGTACCGTACATTGTGTGACGAACAAAGGGGACTTAGGCTTGCCGTGTGATCCTTGTTCACAAAAGCAGAAACAAGATTTTGGAACTTTACAAATACGCCGTCAAAGACCGAATTTTTACGACTTACAGTTCCGAATGTACATCCAACATTATACTATTCTTAGAAGATTCTTGATAGATTCGTGCGAAAGCAGCAAGAGTACTTTGCCAAGTGGTTATAAGGCGTTGGACTGGAGTTCCAATGGACGTAAATCCCCGTGGGTTCGAGCTCCACCGGTACTAAATTTCAAATGTTTTAAAAACTATTGTGATATACCTAAATTAGAAGCTATTTTAACAAACTGCATGTATTGTGATATCAACTGAAACGAACATCGTCTGACGAACAAAGGGATCTTGGGCTTGCCCTGTGATTCTTGTTTACAAAAGAAAAATGTTATTTTGGCGCTTGAAAAGTTAGTAAGGCATACACTTCCGAATTTACCTCCTTACACCATTCTTAGAAAAAAATCTACAAGAAAAAATGTTTCGCCGAAAGCAGCCCAAATGTTCCAAAGTTTGCAATCTCAACCGAACAATTTGCATATAGCAATCAAAGTACTCTTCATTGCTAGATTCGTGTGAAAAGGCCGATGTTTAAATGGTATCCTACAAGTCTATCGATGAACGCGAGTGAAGAAGTAGGCGTGACACAATGACTACACGAGTGAATACAAATAAATGCAAACGACAATGCAACGTCTACTATTTTTCAGCTGCAAGACAAGAAAGGGCACAAGAAAAAGAGATCAAAATAAACCCGGATCGCTTGGGTCAAATAAGTGGCGCGTCACAATCCTCTTAAAAAGGCACACAAATTATCATGAGAGAGAGCGTTGAAAGCCGCAAGAGTACGGTGGCCGAGTGGTTAAGGCGTTGGACTTAAGTTCCAATGGACGTAAGTCCGCGTGGGTTCGAACCCCACCCGTACTAAATTTGAACTGTTTTAAAAACTATTGTGGTATTACTAAATTTGAGCTATTTTAACAAACTGCATGTGTTGTGATATCAACAGACACGTAGTCTTACGATCAAAGGTTTCTTGGGTTTGCATTGAGATTCTTGTTCACACAAGAAAAGTTACGATATTGGCGCTTCACAAATACATCGTCAATGCGAGAATTAGTACGGCATACACTTCCAAATTTTCATCCAACATTCTACCATTCTCGGAAAAAATCTATAAAGAAAATTGTTTCGCGGAAAGCACTGCAAATATTCCAAAGTGTGCAATCTCAACAAACAATTTGCATACAGCAATCGAACTCGAGTCTTTATTGCTAGATTAGTGTGAGAGCCACAAGAGTACGGTAGCCGAGTGGTTAAGGCGTTGGACTTATAAGTTCCAATGCACTAACTTCGCGTGGATGCGAATTGTTTCCGTACTAAATTTGAACTCTTTTAAAAACTATTGTGATATTATTAAATTTGAGTCTTGATTTATGATATCAATTGAAACGTACCGTACATTGTGTGGCGAACAAAGGGGACTTAGGCTTGTTCACAAAAGCAGAAAACAAGATCTTGGGACTTTACAAATACGCCGTCAAAGACCGAATTTTTACGACTTACACTTCCGAATATGCATCCAGCATTATACATGTACTTTTCTTAGAAGATTCTTGATAGATTCGTGCGAAAGCTGCAAGAGTACTTTGCCGAGTGGTTATAAGGCGTTGGACTGGAGTTGCAATGGACGTAAATCCCCGTGGGTTAGAACCCCACCGGTAATAAATTTCAAATGTTTTAAAAACTATTGTGATATACCTAAATTAGAAGCTATTTTAGCAAACTGCATGTATTGTGATATCAACTGAAACGTACATCATCTGACGAACAAAGGGGTCTTGGGCTTGCCCTGTGATTCTTGCTTACAAAAGAAAAATGTTATTTTGGCGCTTAAAAAGTTAGTAAGGAAAACACTTTCGAAGTTACATCCAACATTCCACCATTCTTAGAACAAAATCTACAAGGAAAAATGTTTCGCCGAAAGCAACCCAAATGTTCCCAAGTTTGCAATCTCAACCAAACAATTTGCATGTAGCAATCGAAGTAGTCTTCATTGCTAGATTCGTGTGACAAGGCCGATGTTTAAATGGTATCCTACAAGTCTATCGATGAACGCGAGTGAAGAAGTAGGCGTGACACAATGACTACACGAGTGAATACAAATAAATACAAACGACAATGCAACGTCTACTATTTTTCAGCTGCAAGACAAGAAAGGTACAAGAAAAAGAGATCAAAATAAACCCGGATGGCTTGGGTCAAATAAGTGGCGCGTCACAATCCTCTTAAAACGGCACAAAAATTATCATGAGAGAGAGCATTGAAAGCCGCAAGAGTACGGTGGCCGAGTGGTTAAGGCGTTGGACTTAAGTTCCAATGGACGTCAGTCCGCGTGGGTTCGAACCCCACCCGTACTAAATTTCGACTGTTTTAAAAAACTATTGTGGTATTACTCAATTTGAGCTATTTTAACAAACAGCATGTGTTGTGATATCAACTGAAACGTACATCGTCTGACGAACAAAGGGGTCTTGGGCTTGCCCTGTGATTCTTGTTTACTAAAGAAAAATGTTATTTTAGCGCTTGAAGAATACACCGTCAAAGACAGAGTTAGTAAGGCATACACTTCCGAATTTACATCCAACATTCCACCAATCTTAGAAAAAATGTTCATGGAAAATCGTTTCGTCGAAAGCAACCCAAATGTTCCAAGTTTGCAATCTAAACCAAACAATTTGCATATAGCAATCGAAGCAGTCTGCATTGCTAGATTCGTGTGAAAAGGCCGATGTTTAAATGGTAACCTGCAAGTCTATCGATGAACGCGAGTGAAGAAGTAGTCTTGACACTATGACTACATCAGCGAATACAGATAAATACAAATGACAATGCAACGTCTACTATTTTTCAGCTGAATGATAAGAAAGGCACAAGAGAATGAGATCAAAATAAACCAGGATCGCTTGGGTCAAATAAGTGGCGCGTCACGATCCTCTTAAAAAGGCACAAAAATTATCATCATAGAGAGCGTTGAAAGCCGCAAGAGTACGGTGGCCGAGTGGTTAAGGCGTTGGACTTGAGTTCCAATGGACGTAAGTCCGCGTGGATTCGAACCCCTCCCGTGCTAAATTTGAACTGGTTTAAAAACTATTGTGGTGTTACTAAATTTGAGCTATTTTAACAAACTGCATGTGTTGTGATATCAACTGAAACGTAGTCCTACGAGCAAAGGGGGCTTGGGTTTGAATTGAGATTCTTGTTCACACAAGAAAAGTTGCGATATTGGCGCTTTACAAATACATCGTCAAGCGAGAATTAGTACGGCATACACTTCCGAATTTTCATCCAACATTCCACCATTCTAGGAAAAAATCTATAAAGAAAATTGTTTCGCGGAAAGCACTGCAAATATTCCAAAGTGTGCAATCTCAACAAACAATTTGCATACAGCAATCGAACTCGGGTCTTTATAGCTAGATTAGCGTGAGAGCCACAAGGGTACGGTAGCCGAGTGGTTAAGGCGTTGGACGTAAGTTCCAATGGACTAATTTCGCGTGGATGCGAATTGTTTCCGTACTAAATTTGAACTCTTTTAAAAACTATTGTGATATTACTAAATTTGAGTCTTAATTTATGATACCAATTGAAACGTCCCGTACATTGTGTGACGAACAAAGGGGACTTAGGCTTGCCCTGTGATCCTTGTTCACAAAAGCAGAAACAAGATTTTGGAACTTTACAAATACGCCGTCAAAGACCGAATTTTTACGACTTACAGTTCCGAATGTACATCCAACATTATACTATTCTTAGAAGATTCTTGATAGATTCGTGCGAAAGCCGCAAGAGTACTTTGCCAAGTGGTTATAAGGCGTTGGACTGGAGTTCCAATGGACGTAAATCCCCGTGGGTTCGAGCTCCACCGGTACTAAATTTCAAATGTTTTAAAAACTATTGTGATATACCTAAATTAGAAGCTATTTTAACAAACTGCATGTATTGTGATATCAACTGAAACGAACATCGTCTGACGAACAAAGGGATCTTGGGCTTGCCCTGTGATTCTTGTTTACAAAAGAAAAATGTTATTTTGGCGCTTGAAAAGTTAGTAAGGCATACACTTCCGAATTTACCTCCTTACACCATTCTTAGAAAAAAATCTACAAGAAAAAATGTTTCGCCGAAAGCAGCCCAAATGTTCCAAAGTTTGCAATCTCAACCGAACAATTTGCATATAGCAATCAAAGTACTCTTCATTGCTAGATTCGTGTGAAAAGGCCGATGTTTAAATGGTATCCTACAAGTCTATCGATGAACGCGAGTGAAGAAGTAGGCGTGACACAATGACTACACGAGTGAATACAAATAAATGCAAACGACAATGCAACGTCTACTATTTTTCAGCTGCAAGACAAGAAAGGGCACAAGAAAAAGAGATCAAAATAAACCCGGATCGCTTGGGTCAAATAAGTGGCGCGTCACAATCCTCTTAAAAAGGCACACAAATTATCATGAGAGAGAGCGTTGAAAGCCGCAAGAGTACGGTGGCCGAGTGGTTAAGGCGTTGGACTTAAGTTCCAATGGACGTAAGTCCGCGTGGGTTCGAACCCCACCCGTACTAAATTTGAACTGTTTTAAAAACTATTGTGGTATTACTAAATTTGAGCTATTTTAACAAACTGCATGTGTTGTGATATCAACAGACACGTAGTCTTACGATCAAAGGTTTCTTGGGTTTGCATTGAGATTCTTGTTCACACAAGAAAAGTTACGATATTGGCGCTTCACAAATACATCGTCAATGCGAGAATTAGTACGGCATACACTTCCAAATTTTCATCCAACATTCTACCATTCTCGGAAAAAATCTATAAAGAAAATTGTTTCGCGGAAAGCACTGCAAATATTCCAAAGTGTGCAATCTCAACAAACAATTTGCATACAGCAATCGAACTCGAGTCTTTATTGCTAGATTAGTGTGAGAGCCACAAGAGTACGGTAGCCGAGTGGTTAAGGCGTTGGACTTATAAGTTCCAATGCACTAACTTCGCGTGGATGCGAATTGTTTCCGTACTAAATTTGAACTCTTTTAAAAACTATTGTGATATTACTAAATTTGAGTCTTGATTTATGATATCAATTGAAACGTACCGTACATTGTGTGACGAACAAAGGGGACTTAGGCTTGTTCACAAAAGCAGAAAACAAGATCTTGGAACTTTACAAATACGCCGTCAAAGACCGAATTTTTACGACTTACACTTCCGAATATACATCCAGCATTATACATGTACTTTTCTTAGAAGATTCTTGATAGATTCGTGCGAAAGCTGCAAGAGTACTTTGCCGAGTGGTTATAAGGCGTTGGACTGGAGTTGCAATGGACGTAAATCCCCGTGGGTTAGAACCCCACCGGTAATAAATTTCAAATGTTTTAAAAACTATTGTGATATACCTAAATTAGAAGCTATTTTAGCAAACTGCATGTATTGTGATATCAACTGAAACGTACATCATCTGACGAACAAAGGGGTCTTGGGCTTGCCCTGTGATTCTTGCTTACAAAAGAAAAATGTTATTTTGGCGCTTAAAAAGTTAGTAAGGAAAACACTTTCGAAGTTACATCCAACATTCCACCATTCTTAGAACAAAATCTACAAGGAAAAATGTTTCGCCGAAAGCAACCCAAATGTTCCCAAGTTTGCAATCTCAACCAAACAATTTGCATGTAGCAATCGAAGTAGTCTTCATTGCTAGATTCGTGTGACAAGGCCGATGTTTAAATGGTATCCTACAAGTCTATCGATGAACGCGAGTGAAGAAGTAGGCGTGACACAATGACTACACGAGTGAATACAAATAAATACAAACGACAATGCAACGTCTACTATTTTTCAGCTGCAAGACAAGAAAGGTACAAGAAAAAGAGATCAAAATAAACCCGGATGGCTTGGGTCAAATAAGTGGCGCGTCACAATCCTCTTAAAACGGCACAAAAATTATGATGAGAGAGAGCATTGAAAGCCGCAAGAGTACGGTGGCCGAGTGGTTAAGGCGTTGGACTTAAGTTCCAATGGACGTCAGTCCGCGTGGGTTCGAACACCACCCGTACTAAATTTCGACTGTCTTAAAAAACTATTGTGGTATTACTCAATTTGAGCTATTTTAACAAACAGCATGTGTTGTGATATCAACTGAAACGTTCATCGTCTGACGAACAAAGGGGTCTTGGGCTTGCCCTGTGATTCTTGTTTACTAAAGAAAAATGTTATTTTAGCGCTTGAAGAATACACCGTCAAAGACAGAGTTAGTAAGGCATACACTTCCGAATTTACATCCAACATTCCACCAATCTTAGAAAAATTGTTCATGGAAAATCGTTTCGTCGAAAGCAACCCAAATGTTCCAAGTTTGCAATCTAAACCAAACAATTTGCATATAGCAATCGAAGCAGTCTGCATTGCTAGATTCGTGTGAAAAGGCCGATGTTTAAATGGTAACCTGCAAGTCTATCGATGAACGCGAGTGAAGAAGTAGTCTTGACACTATGACTACATCAGCGAATACAGATAAATACAAATGACAATGCAACGTCTACTATTTTTCAGCTGAATGATAAGAAAGGCACAAGAGAATGAGATCAAAATAAACCCGGATCGCTTGGATCAAATAAGTGGCGCGTCACGATCCTCTTAAAAAGGCACAAAAATTATCATCATAGAGAGCGTTGAAAGCCGCAAGAGTACGGTGGCCGAGTGGTTAAGGCGTTGGACTTGAGTTCCAATGGACGTAAGTCCGCGTGGATTCGAACCCCTCCCGTGCTAAATTTGAACTGGTTTAAAAACTATTGTGGTGTTACTAAATTTGAGCTATTTTAACAAACTGCATGTGTTGTGATATCAACTGAAACGTAGTCCTACGAACAAAGGGGGCTTGGGTTTGCATTGAGATTCTTGTTCACACAAGAAAAGTTGCGATATTGGCGTTTTACAAAGACATCGTCAAGCGAGAATTAGTACGGCATACACTTCCGAATTTTCATCCAACATTCCACCATTCTAGGAAAAAATCTATAAAGAAAATTGTTTCGCGGAAAGCACTGCAAATATTCCAAAGTGTGCAATCTCAACAAACAATTTGCATACAGCAATCGAACTCGGGTCTTTATAGCTAGATTAGCGTGAGAGCCACAAGGGTACGGTAGCCGAGTGGTTAAGGCGTTGGACGTAAGTTCCAATGGACTAATTTCGCGTGGATGCGAATTGTTTCCGTACTAAATTTGAACTCTTTTAAAAACTATTGTGATATTACTAAATTTGAGTCTTGATTTATGATACCAATTGAAACGTACCGTACATTGTGTGACGAACAAAGGGGACTTAGGCTTGCCCTGTGATCCTTGTTCACAAAAGCAGAAACAAGATTTTGGAACTTTACAAATACGCCGTCAAAGACCGAATTTTTACGACTTACAGTTCCGAATGTACATCCAACATTATACTATTCTTAGAAGATTCTTGATAGATTCGTGCGAAAGCCGCAAGAGTACTTTGCCGAGTGGTTATAAGGCGTTGGACTGGGGTTCCAATGGACGTAAATCCCCGTGGGTTCGAACTCCACCGGTACTAAATTTC
The DNA here is from genome assembly GCA_036873755.1 of Hanleya hanleyi. NCBI lineage: Eukaryota > Metazoa > Mollusca > Polyplacophora > Lepidopleurida > Hanleyidae > Hanleya > Hanleya hanleyi. Next base: position 14,165 of record JAVTVY010017822.1, on the reverse strand, counting down.
AAATGTTTTAAAAACTATTGTGATATACCTAAATTAGAAGCTATTTTAACAAACTGCATGTATTGTGATATCAACTGAAACGAACATCGTCTGACGAACAAAGGGGTCTTGGGCTTGCCCTGTGATTCTTGTTTACAAAAGAAAAATGTTATTTTGGCGCTTGAAAAGTTAGTAAGGCATACACTTCCGAATTTACCGCCTCACACCATTCTTAGAAAAAAATCTACAAGAAAAAATGTTTCGCCGAAAGCAGCCCAAATGTTCCAAAGTTTGCAATCTCAACCAAACAATTCGCATATAGCAATCGAAGTAGTCTTCATTGCTAGATTCGTGTGAAAAGGCCGATGTTTAAATGGTATCCTACAAGTTTATCGATGAACGCGAGTGAAGAAGTAGGCGTGACACAATGACTACACGAGTGAATACAAATAAATGCAAACGACAATGCAACGTCTACTATTTTTCAGCTGCAAGACAAGAAAGGGCACAAGAAAAAGAGATCAAAATCAACCCGGATCGCTTGGGTCAAATAAGTGGCGCGTCACAATCCTCTTAAAAAGGCACAAAAATTATCATCAGAGAGAGCGTTGAAAGCCGCAAGAGTACGGTGGCCGAGTGGTTAAGGCGTTGGACTTAAGTTCCAATGGACGTAAGTCCGCGTGGGTTCGAACCCCACCCGTACTAAATTTGAACTGTTTTAAAAACTATTGTGGTATTACTAAATTTGAGCTATTTTAGCAAACTGCATGTGTTGTGATATCAACTGACACGTAGTCTTACGATCAAAGGGGGCTTGGGTTTGCATTGAGATTCTTGTTCACACAAGAAAAGTTGCGATATTGGCGCTTTACAAATACATCGTCAATGCGAGAATTAGTACGGCATACACTTCCAAATTTTCATCCAACATTCTACCATTCTCGGAAAAAATCTATAAAGAAAATTGTTTCGCGGAGAGCACTGCAAATATTCCAAAGTGTGCAATCTCAACAAACAATTTGCATACAGCAATCGAACTCCAGTCTTTATTGCTAGATTAGTGTGAGAGCCACAAGAGTACGGTAGCCGAGTGGTTAAGGCGTTGGACTTATAAGTTCCAATGCACTAACTTCGCGTGGATGCGAATTGTTTCCGTACTAAATTTGAACTCTTTTAAAAACTATTGTGATATTACTAAATTTGAGTCTTGATTTATGATATCAATTGAAACGTACCGTACATTGTGTGACGAACAAAGGGGACTTAGGCTTGCCCTGTGATCCTTGTTCACAAAAGCAGAAACAAGATCTTGGGACTTTACAAATACGCCGTCAAAGACCGAATTTTTACGACTTACACTTCCGAATGTACATCCAGCATTATACATGTACTTTTCTTAGAAGATTCTTGATAGATTCATGCGAAAGCTGCAAGAGTACTTTGCCCAGTGGTTATAAGGCGTTGGACTGGAGTTCCAATGGACGTAAATCCCCTTGGGTTAGAACACCACCGGTAATAAATTTCAAATGTTTTAAAAACCATTGTGATATACCTAAATTAGAAGCTATTTTAGCAAACTGCATGTATTGTGATATCAACTGAAACGTACATCATCTGACGAACAAAGGGGTCTTGGGCTTGCCCTGTGATTCTTGTTTACAAAAGAAAAATGTTATTTTGGCGTTTGAAAAGTTAGTAAGGAAAACACTTTCGAAGTTACATCCAACATTCCACCATTCTTAGAACAAAATCTACAAGGAAAAATGTTGCGCCGAAAGCAACCCAAATGTTCCCAAGTTTGCAATCTCAACCAAACAATTCGCATATAGCAATCGAAGTAGTCTTCATTGCTAGATTCGTGTGAAAAGGCCGATGTTTAAATGGTATCCTACAAGTCTATCGATGAACGCGAGTGAAGAAGTAGGCGTGACACAATGACTACACGAGTGAATACAAATAAATACAAACGACAATGCAACGTCTACTATTTTTCAGTTGCAAGACAAGAAAGGTACAAGAAAAAGAGATCAAAATAAACCCGGATGGCTTGGGTCAAATAAGTGGCGAGTCACAATCCTCTTAAAAAGGCACAAAAATTATCATCAGAGAGAGCGTTGAAAGCCGCAAGAGTACGGTGGCCGAGTGGTTAAGGCGTTGGACTTAAGTTCCGATCGACGTAAGTCCGCGTGGGTTCGAACCCCACCCGTACTAAATTTGGACTGTTTTAAAAAACTATTGTGGTATTACTCAATTTGAGCTATTTTAACAAACAGCATGTGTTGTGATATCAACTGAAACGTACATCGTCTGACGAACAAAGGGGTCTTGGGCTTGCCCTGTGATTCTTGTTTACAAAAGAAAAATGTTATTTTGGCGTTTGAAAAGTTAGTAAGGAAAACGCTTTCGAAGTTACATCCAACATTCCACCATTCTTAGAACAAAATCTACAAGGAAAAATGTTGCGCCGAAAGCAACCCAAATGTTCCCAAGTTTGCAATCTCAACCAAACAATTCGCATATAGCAATCGAAGTAGTCTTCATTGCTAGATTCGTGTGAAAAGGCCGATGTTTAAATGGTATCCTACAAGTCTATCGATGAACGCGAGTGAAGAAGTAGGCGTGACACAATGACTACACGAGTGAATACAAATAAATACAAACGACAATGCAACGTCTACTATTTTTCAGTTGCAAGACAAGAAAGGTACAAGAAAAAGAGATCAAAATAAACCCGGATGGCTTGGGTCAAATAAGTGGCGCGTCACAATCCTCTTAAAAAGGCACCAAAATTATCATCAGAGAGAGCGTTGAAAGCCGCAAGAGTACGGTGGCCGAGTGGTTAAGGCGTTGGACTTAAGTTCCAATGGACGTAAGTCCGCGTGGGTTCGAACCCCACCCGTACTAAATTTGGACTGTTTTAAAAAACTATTGTGGTATTACTCAATTTGAGCTATTTTAACAAACAGCATGTGTTGTGATATCAACTGAAACGTACATCGTCTGACGAACAAAGGGGTCTTGGGCTTGCCCTGTGATTCTTGTTTACTAAAGAAAAATGTTATTTTAGCGCTTGAAGAATACACCGTCAAAGACAGAGTTAGTAAGGCATACACTTCCGAATTTACATCCAACATTCCTCCAATCTTAGAAAAAATGTTCATGGAAAATTGTTTCGCCGAAAGCAACCCAAATGTTTCAAGTTTGCAATCTAAACCAAACAATTTGCATATAGCAATCGAAGCAGTCTGCATTGCTAGATTCGTGTGAAAAGGCCGATGTTTAAATGGTAACCTGCAAGTCTATCGATGAACGCGAGTGAAGAAGCAGTCTTGACACTATGACTACATCAGCGAATACAGATAAATACAAATGACAATGCAACGTCTACTATTTTTCAGCTGAATGATAAGAAAGGCACAAGAGAATGAGATCAAAATAAACCCGGATCGCTTGGGTCAAATAAGTGGCGCGTCACGATCCTCTTAAAAAGGCACAAAAATTATCATCATAGAGAGCGTTGAAAGCCGCAAGAGTACGGTGGCCGAGTGGTTAAGGCGTTGGACTTGAGTTCCAATGGACGTAAGTCCGCGTGGATTCGAACCCCACCCGTGCTAAATTTGAACTGGTTTAAAAACTATTGTGGTGTTACTAATTTTGAGCTATTTTAACAAACTGCATGTGTTGTGATATCAGCTGAAACGTAGTCCTACGAACAAAGGGGGCTTGGGTTTGCATTGAGATTCTTGTTCACACAAGAAAAGTTGCGATATTGGCGCTTTACAAATACATCGTCAAGCGAGAATTAGTACGGCATACACTTCCGAATTTTCATCCAACATTCCACCATTCTCGGAAAAAATCTATAAAGAAAATTGTTTCGCGGAAAGCACTGCAAATATTCCAAAGTGTGCAATCTCAACAAACAATTTGCATACAGCAATCGAACTCGAGTCTTTATTGCTAGATTAATGTAGTAAACACTGCCCTTTAGCGCATAGGTAGTCGAGGGTGGCCACCCTTAATAGGTTAGTCTAGCCTTGGCAGGGCCTCCAAATGTAGCTTAGCTACCGTTGGGAGTAGGTTAGCCTGGCTTAAGTAGGGTCTCCAAACGCTATCTATCTCCGGGAGTTATTGCCCCTGAGGGCGCTGCATGAAAACCAGCCAATCAGGGACGAGGAGACATAAGTCCCCGAGAGATACGAGTTGGCAAGGGCACTCTTGCGGCGGATCTCAAGGTTGTAAGACGTAGCACCGGGAGCACATAGGGATAATATTCAACAGGTAAGGCCCTGTTCCGTACCGGTATTGTACTATAGCGAGGAAATTACTTTAATGGAGTCAGAAGTTTAAATAATCAGTTCAAATTGCTCCGTTTGTAGAAAAATTTGGTCTGGTTGGCGACACTGGCGTAGTTTTGCCTTGCTGGTCGGCCATTTTGCACGTGCGTTGAAATTTTCCTGACAAAATTGGGTGAGGTTCTTTCTTTGGCCGGGTATTTATTTATACTGTGATAAATAAGGAGTATATTGAGAACTCCTGTGACTTTTATTGTCTCTGAGAGACTATAAGTATAACCGTGACAATTTTGTTTCGTGCAGTTTGCGACTCGGTCGGCGACCATTTTTTCACGGGATTTTCCTCCCGTCTTTTGACGTGTCGAATTGTATCGTGGAACTTTGGTGGCTTCTTTTGTTGACTGTTTCGTTGATTTCACGAAATTGAATAAAGGGTTTATTGGATATTCTATTAAATTATACCGTCGTCGATAAAATATTATCGGACGGTTTTCATTGTTCAATTTTCGTCACGATAAAATATTGATAAATTGTCGACGTGTTATAACATTTTGGACCTCCGTTAATCTAACGTTGGCAAATTCTTCCCTGTGGGGTTTATTCGCGAACATAATTAGTTCAATGAGGTGACTTTAACAAGTTTTGTTCATTTTGAGCTTCGTTTGTCGCGTAGTGAACGATAGGGTATAATTTTTGTCAACTTACGGGAGTGACGGAGTTGTCTCCCTTACGTTGTGATTTCGACTTGGGTATCGATTTACCGGTGCGGGACACGGCCTGCCTGTTGGATTACTTTAACATTGCACCATAGCTTAGTTAGATTTTGTGAAATTTTTATTTTTTTCATTTGTTATTTTGGTTGATAGAATTGATAGGGAGATAGGGGTAGGGAAAGTGGAGATATTCGGTTTGCAAATTAATTTAGTTTATTGGTGCAATTGTTGAAGGCTGTAAGGGTCATTTTTGATTTATTTATTTTTCTATATTGATTCATTGAGTATATTACATTATTTTGTTGTTTGAATTGTCCATGTGTATTGTCTTTGTCTGCATGACCCATGTCCATGTGTCTTGTCTGTGTCTATACTGTTCGTGTATATCGCCCATTTGTCAGTGTTTTGTGTTCCCTTGTCCATGTCCATTGTCCTGATAATTCAATAAAAACCAAGTTATTTCCTAATTTTTTTTTTTTTTTATTGTGTTGTCGTTTGCGTTTAGTTATTGGGGGCTAGGTGTAGGGATAGGCTAGGTTTGGGAAAGTTCTTCTGAATATATGAGCAGAGGATATTGTCCCCTGCTCGTATGTTGTATGGTTACATTCTGAACCATATAAATACCTACTGCGCCCATTATAGGATGTAAATTTTCCGTTTAATTGGATTGAACTTTGGATTGAGTTGTTGTTGTAGGTTTATGTCCACTCGATTTTTCGCGAGAATCGATTGGACGCAATCTACACTTGGGATTTATTTCTAATTTCAACCATTTCTAAACGCTTTGGACACTTAGGTGAATGAGTCACTTGGGTGTTACTTATCTAAATTTTACATTGTAAACTTTTGTCTGTTCTTGTACTAGCAGTTGATGCTTGCACTGTGAATACATAACTTGCTGGTGTTCATTCTAATTTAGTGAGTTACATTTACACTATAGAAGCTGAATTTTCTCAGACTCTGTGGTGAACGATTTACACTGGGAACCTTGCTGGTGTTCTCAAGGGTGAGTGTTCAGTGTTGCTGAAATACTCAGGATTTATTGAATAATAAATTTTGAGTGTTTAAATATTTTGGTAGGTTTGTGTGGTGTTAGCAAACTTGGGCCATATCCAATCAGATATTGATCTGGTGTGTGTGGTTCATTGTTTGGTGTTGATTATAACACAAACTCTGATTGTATTTTGAGATTTCAGTGTTGACATATCAACATTGCACTCAATTTGATTGGGATCTGGTGGTGTTAAGTGGCACCATCTGATTTTGATTGAGTGTTTATTGTTTATTCAAACACTCATTCTAGTATTTACTTGAAAAAAAAAAGAGAAAGAAAAAAAAATTAGTTTTTTTTTCTCTTTGAGTGTTCATATTGGCAATACACTCAATTACATGGTGGTCTTGTGGTGTCAAGTGGCACCATTCGACTTTCATTGGGTGATTGGTGTTTATTAAAACACAAACTCTTGTGTTTACTTTGAAAAAAAATAATTAAATAATAAATATAAACAATTGGTGTGGCATCAACACTGCACCCGATTATAATGTAATCGGGTATTGTTGGGCAACACCAGTTAATTTTGGGAATATTTGAAGTCCATTTAATAGATAGGCAACCATAATTTAGTTCGTAATTGCAAACTGCCAACTTGGTGAAGCTTGATCCTATTTATTTTGGGAAATGGACTTTGATCGCTGATAATTAGGTATCATTTGGTATTGATTGACACCATTTGATGATTGTTTAGTATTCAACATCCATAATACTAAATGTATACTTTTGTCTTTTTGAATTTGGTGCTAATACTGTTATATGGAAATGGAATAGGTCTTTGGATTATGGACGCGGATATTCTCTAATGGACGACGGCTGGATTATGAATGACGGACTAGACGCTTGTAATTGAACTATATTGCATTAACTGGGCTGCTAGCGATTGCAGTTATTTTGTATATTATTTGACCCAGTTTTTGGACTTCATCAAAATTCGCTGTAGTTCACTAGACTATTACCTTGTAGCTATTGCATAAGGGATTGGCTAGTGCTTACTGTGAATGAGGGTGGGGTGTATTCTTGATTATTTTGCATAGAATTTGTGATTTATTATTATCATAAATTTTCTGTAGTTCTATTTTGGACTTTGCCAAAATTCATCATTAGGTTTTTGCTATAGCTGGGTGGCTTTTGTTTGATATATTAGCTAGTCTTGTGTAGTTAATTTGATAAGCCGTGATGGATATGCGCCCCATGTGATCATCTTTGGTGAGTATTTCGGCAGTTCACCAGACCAGATCATTTTTGGTAAGTTGCGTGGTAAGTGGGTTGTTTGGATCAGTGAGTGTAATTCACTGCTCCTTTTCACGCGCCGCTGCTTTATTTTGACGCTACGTGTGATTCATATTCATTTTCGAATATGTCGGATTACACAATTGACGTGTCAACCGCTACGGCTGATGAGATACAAACAATAGAGGGTATTGGTAAAGTAAAGGCTGAAGCAATTGTCAAATGTCAGTTTGGGGGCCAGCCTATTAGCTTTAGAGATTTTATGCGCGCAACGCGTTTCTCTGCTTTATTACGGGCTTCAGTTATTTCAGGGATAGATATAGAGGGTCAAGAGTATGTCTCTGCCCTGATGGATACGCAGGAGCAGCGAAATAATTTGGCAGTTGAACTCCAAATTCGGGAAATTAGGTCTGAAATGGACAATTTAGTTAGGGATGTTAGGGAGCAGTTTAACTCGCTAAATACAAGAGTGGAACAAAATTTGGATCACTACGGAAATCGTGTTGGTCAGGTTGAGGAAGCAGTAGACGTGATTAAGGAGGAAATAGGTACACATGGGGTTCAGTTAACTGAGCATGGTAACCAATTGACTGGATTGACATCTCAAGTGGGCCAAATACATACTCAAGTGAGGGGGATGGATTCTCACTTGAGTGGGATGGATGATAAATTAGATGCAGGGTTTACCAACATGGGGGACCAGGTTGGAATGCTGGTAACCATGATACGTGGCCAGACGTCTACTCCAATGGTTACGGGGGTGGGGGATACGAATGTAACGCAGTCTAGTGGCGTCGCTGGGGGGCAGCCGACTCCAACATTACCTGTTAATGGGGATGCATCTATTCCCGTTGAGTCGGACCTTGTTGATCCTGAAAGTCAACAAGCTCGGGTCAGCCAGTTGCAGACACCAGGGAGCGTAAACGTAGCTGCAGGTAATCCACCGCCAATTTCGGGGAATTTGTTATCCAGTGAATTACAACCTGGTGAACTGAATGAGAGGACACCAGGTGGTTCATATATTGGGTTGCCTTGTGTTAATTCTGGGGAGGATCGCCAGCCCCCTTGGATGCATAACATTGAGCGGGCGATTCCCCCTAGGGGAATCTATGGTAGTGGAGTTCCCCCTGTGGGCCCCGGAAGAGAGGCTCAAACGGACTCATCTAGTTATCATACACCAGTCTCTCAAGTTAGTAGGGGTGAGGGTGATCGCGTTGGTACTCCAACCCCGAACGTTTCGCGACGCAGGGAGTTGCTCGAACTCCGCACCACACTGAGGCGGAGATAGTTTTGCCAGCGCCTCTGCGAGACCGACATGTTAGGGGTCGGGTACAGGGTGCAACAGGTGGGGATTCTTCTTCCGATAGTGATGATAGTGGGGCCGTCGGGTGCAGTCGCTTATCGGACTCCCAAACGTCAAGGCGTTCGCGATCTCCCACCAGTGAGGGGAGGTCACGCCGTCGCAGTCGCAGTCGTCCACTGCCAAAGACATTGGTTTTTGGTGGTGTAGCGGATACTTGGATCCCATTTAAAATCAAATTTGAATTGGAGATAGACAGTCGTGGTTGGGATAAGGCGAAGTCCCTTAGGCGTCTTCGCGAGTGCATGCATGGGAAAGCTATGGAATTCTATCGCGTCCTACCAGAGGCGGTTAGAAATTCATTTGACAAGTTAATCGAAGCTATGGAGAAGCGCTATGGTAGGCAAGAGCCTGCACATGCGGTCAGACGACGTTTACAAGTGGAGGAGCGGGGGGCTGATGATACATTGGGTGATTTTGCTGACCGTTGCATGCAGTTGGCTAGGGAAGGCTATCCAGGGGCTGCTGATGAAGTAGTCGATACTGTGGCCGTTGAACATTTTTTGAGGGGTTGCCGTGAACGTCAAGCCGTAGTTTTCGCAATGGAAAAAGATCCGAAAACTGTACAGGAGGCATTGGCCTATGTTAATTCCTCCTTGCACAATCATCGTGCCATGAGCGTTAAGGGTGTGAGATTGGTGACAACCGAGGCTGATGAAGCTGTTTGTCCGTGGACTGCCAAGTCGGACTCTGGAGGCTCGGGAGGTTTTTCAGAGGAGCAGCAGAAGACCCTAAAAGCATTGCTTGCAGAGGCCTGTCGAGGGAAGCATAGTGCGGTACCAGAGAAGGCCGCACCCTCTTCCCGGGGTTCAGCCCCACGTGGCTGGTCTGCCAATGTTATTCGCTGTTATACATGTGGAGAGGAGGGACAAAAGTTTTCACTGTCCACAATCCTCTAATCTCTCCCTGTCACCGATTCGCTGTTATGTCTGCGATGAATTGGGTCACATTAGCCGGAATTGCCCAAAGAAACACTCGGGAAACGAATAGGGGCTGGTAGGCAAGGTCCACCACCAGCCCAGGATTCTCAATTGAGTGACCAGAAGAGGGTTGAACCAGCAACCGGAACTAGTGCATCACCTGTGGCCTCTATTGAGGTCACGGAGTCTTCGCCAGTAGCCATTAGGGATGTGATTATTTCACGTTCACCTGGTTGGACAATGACGGTGCCGGCGAAGGTCGGAGCAGTTCCTGTGACCGCCGTTGTTGACACCGCTGCTCAGGTAACCGTCATGAGTCAAGACCTATTTGCCAGATTGAAGTTAAAGGGGCTGTCCACCACCCCAATAAGGTTGACTGGAGCATTTCAGGGAACGTCCAGCATGGGGATGCTAGTGCAAAAGGTCCCCTTGTCTGTTCTGGACTTCCACAGTACTTGGGATGTCGTGGTAGCACCATTAGTGGACGAGCTCTTGTTGGGCTTTGATTTCCTGTCTGCTAATGGTTGCATTGTAGACTTCAATAAGAACGTCCTCGTGATAGGAGACATGAAAGTTTCGGCAACCCTGAAGCAACAGGGAGATGGCGAACCGCTGTCTGTAAACCGGGTCACACTTGCTGAAACAGTAACCATTCCTCCCTTAGCATCCCAGTTAGTCCGAGGTGTAATGCAGGGATACTCCCCTGCCCAATCTGGGTCAAATTTGGTCGATTATGTTTTGGAGCCCGTAATCGATCAATCTGTCGTGATGGTTCCCAAGATGGCAATTCGCGGGGGTCCAATGGTTCCGATCTGCTTGCGCAACCCGAATGATATTGAAGTAAAGGTCATTCGGGGGGCCTGGATTGGAACCACTCTGGAATGTAGTGATCACCCCGTGTCTGGCGATGTAGAGGGCGCATCGGTAAGAAAAGTAGATGTCCCTTTACCTGAAACCCTCCCAGAGTTCCTTGTACCATTATACGAGGCAACATGTGAGGGTTTGACCGAGGAGCAGGGAGCTGCTGTCAAGGACACACTGATTGAATTCCAAGACGTTTTCGCCAGTGGGGACTTGGATCTCGGTCACTTCGCCAATACCAAACATTGTATTAATACTGGCGAGGTACGTTCTGTCCGGCAGCGTATGCGACGAACACCAAGAGGTTTTGAGAAGGAGGAGGGTAAACATCTCGAAGCTATGCTGGATGCTGGAGTCATTCGACCCTCAGAGTCTGAATGGGCTTCTGCCCCGGTTCTAATTCGTAAGAAGGACGGTTCTGCCCGCTATTGTGTGGACTTCCGGGAATTAAATGACAAAACGGTGAAAGACGCGTTTCCGCTGCCGCTGATAGACGAATGTCTGGATGCGTTAGATGGGGCGGAGTACTTTAGTACTTTGGATTTGGCAGCTGGCTACTGGCAGATCTCTATTGACCCTGCTGACCAGCACAAGTCTGCCTTTATTACGAAGTATGGGCTTTTTGAGCATGTTCGTATGGCTTTTGGCCTCTGTAACGCTCCTGCAACGTTTCAGAGAGCCATAAATACGGTGCACCGTGGCCTTACTTGGCGGGAAGTGCTAGCCTACCTTGATGACGTCATAGTGGTGGGACGTACCTTTGAGAGTGCCCTGGCTAATTTGCGTCTTGTCCTGCAACGGTTTCGGGAACATAATCTCAAGCTGAAACCTCGGAAATGCTCCTTGTTTCGGCGGGAGGTGGAGTTCCTGGGTAAGACCGTTAGCCGGGGTGAAATTTCCATTACGGAGAGTAAAATTAGTGCCGTGCGCGATTGGCCGGTCCCCACGGATCGTACCGAACTACAGTCTTTCCTGGGGTTCGTGAACTACCACAGGGACTTCGTGGCCGGTTTCGCAAAATTGGCAGGTTGCCTTTATGAACTGACGGGGCCGAAATCTACCTTTCATTGGCAAACTCGGCACCAGGAAGCCTTCGAGAAACTCCGGGATGCAGTGATTAGTGCACCGGTTTTGGCATTACCCACTGCAGGGGATCCATTTATTCTCGATACCGATGCCTCTGACACCGCTATCGGTGCAGAGCTTGTACAGCTTGCCAGCCATAACCTTGCCCCGGCACAGCGCCGGTATTGCACGACTCGAAAAGAGCTTCTGGCAGTCGTGACATTTACCCGCACATTCCGGCATTACTTGCTTGGCAAACCTTTCCTGATACGTACCGACCATAATAGCTTGGTTTGGTTAACTCGGTTTCGTCATATTGAAGGTCAACTGGCTAGGTGGCTTGAAGAGCTCACTCAGTATGACATGACAATTCAACACCGAGCAGGGGTGAAGCATGGAAATGCCGATGGACTCTCCCGAATTCCGGATTCCTTGCCACTGTGCAATTGCTACATGGCAGGAAGTGAGCCTACGTCACTCCCTTGTGGCGGATGTAAGTATTGTATTCGGGCCCATAACCAATGGGGGCGATTCACAGAGGATGTGGATGATGTGGTGCCACTGGCTACGGTTGGAGAGACCGCGGCTGCAGTTCGGGCCCTCTCTGTGAACTTTGAAGCTCCATTAGAACCTCCGTCCCAATCTCAGTCTGGCCTCGATATGGTCTGGGAAGCCTTCTCCCCCAAAGAGTTGAGGGAGAAGCAATTGGCCGATGTTCAGCTTCGACCCGTGATTGACCACTTGGAAACTGGTCAGACACCATCCCGGCTATTTTCCGGTGGCCCTGTAACTAAGCACTTGTGGCTTTGCCGGTCGTGTTTGAGGTTACAGGAGGGTGTCCTATACTACCAGTGGGATTACGGTGTGTTTACGAAGTTGAAATTGGTGGTACCGGTGGCTCTTCGTTCCGAGGTATTGCGCTTGGTGCATGATGCCAAGTCAGGGGGTCATTTAGGCCAGGATAAAACTGTGGCTTTGGCCAAACGGTCATTCTTTTGGCCGAACCTGAGGCGGGACGTGGAGTTGTATGTCGAGACATGCGCTACCTGTAATGTGAATAAGAAACCTAAGGTACATCCGCGAGGTGCATTGGGGTCCTACCATGCGGGGACTCCGATGGAGCGGGTTCACCTAGATATCCTAGGACCGCTGGTGTGCTCCGAGGGAGGGAATCGTTACATCTTAATGATGATCGATCAGTTTACGAAATGGCTGGAGATCTGTCCCTTACCTGAGCAATCGGCTGAAAGCATCGCTAAGGCTTTCCTAGAGGGTTTCATTGTTCGGTTTGGTGTGCCCTTGCAGGTACACACCGACCAGAGCCGAAATTTTGATGGTAATCTGTTTTCCGAATTCTGCAGGGTTTTCGAGGTGACCAAGACACGCACCACACCGTATCGCCCGTGCTCTAATGGGCAGGTGGAACGGTGTAACAGGCTCCTTCTTCAATTGGTGCGGTGTTACCTCGAGAGCCGTCAGTCGGATTGGGATAAGCACTTGCCATTGATCGGCATGGCCATTCGGGCAATGCCCAACAGAGACACTGGTTTCTCTCCCAATCTTTTGATGTTAGGGAGGGAAGTGACGATGCCAGTGGATATCCTGTTGGGTGTCGCGGGTGTGAACCTCCAGCAATCTTCAGGGGGGGGATACCTGAAGCAGCTTCTACTTCAGCTGGAGGAGGTTCATCGCCTGGCCCGTGATAAGGTCGGGGCATGTCAGTTGCGCCAAAAACGTACCTACGACTTGAGATTGGAGCAGAAAGTCTATTGCGTAGGCGATTTAGTTTATCGCCGGGACTTGGCTGTTAAGGTAGGTCAGAGCAAAAAGTTGCGACCTATTTTTGCTGGCCCGTATATTGTTGTGGCTGTCCTGGGTCCCTGCTTGTACCGAGTTGAAGGCAGACGGGGTACGCATGTTTGGCACCATGACGTTCTTCGTCAGTGCCGGGACAGAGATGTACCCCTGTGGGTCCGTCGGAGACGTCACACTATACTTGGGATAACCGATTTGGGAAAGAATGTTGTAGGGGAGGAGGGGGATCAAGTTAATCAGAACCCTGCTCCACCCTTGTACACGTCTGATGTTCCGGACTTAGACTTGGGGATGTTGTTTGGGAAACCGAAGCGGAAGAGGTCCCATCGTGGGGGAAAAAAGCAAGTTTCAGACTTGAGTTCAGACTTGAACGAAGTAATTGGACCGCCGCGGGTCACTCGCGCTGGACGAAAAAGTCGTCCCCCTTAGTTTTTGGGTGTGGAGAGTTAAAGTAAATTTCATGTGTCGCGCGTTCGCGTGAAACAACTGGCCTTGGGTGGCATGCTGTGTTTCGCCGCCATGTGTTTCATGGAAGCTGATCTCTAATTCATTGATGTGTCGCGCGTTCGCGTGAGACAGCTGGCCTTGGGTGGCATGCTGTGTTTCGCCTTTGTTCACTGGGGAGCTTGTCCATGGCGCTCAACATTTTGTATATATGTTTTTTGGTTCATTTTTTGATTGTGGTCTAGGTAGTTCAGTTGATGTGTAGCATGTTTGTGCCCTTGCATGCTCAAGTTTCTACCCTTGCATGCTCGTGTTCGTGCCCTTGCATGCTTATGTTGTGACGTGGCATGCTCATGTTGTAGCGTGGAATAATGTGATGGATTGATGTAACTCCTAGATGTTGTTTAGAATAAGTGTTGTTTCTTTTGT